>VKOC01024892.1:0-10818 GCA_009364415.1 Spea multiplicata | reverse complement strand
CCAGGGCTAAGCATCATGGAGAGTCTTTCATTTTCCAGTACCTGTGTTTGGCTCTCCATACTCTGTTCGCCTTCCATGGTAAGAATTTCACCAACAGTGAATGCCCCTAAATGATGGATGCACCTGAACAAAAAATATACATATATATGTTAATATGTTGCCTAAAAATGTACACAGTAATTTGAAGAAAATGTCTATACATATATAATCGGAGGTCAGCAATTTAAGGGCTTGTTGACCAGAAATGAGCAATATAATCATGCCGCCCACCAGGCAAGCAATATGCTAACACAGCATAACAGAGCTTGGAAATGTAATGGTGAAGCCAGAGATGGACCGGAACTTCCGGTCCATCTCTGAACAGGGTGGGCTAAATTTTAAGAGGTAAAAATAATAATAATAAAACACAAACAGGTCTGCAGCTATATTACTCTTCCTGGGTATACACCACCGCTACTTTCTCTATACCTCGTTGGCACAGGTATTGGGTTTATTTATTTATTTTTTAACTTTTGAGCATATCGCAAACTGCATGTGTGATAAAGTGATATGGGCAAAATGAGGCTATAGGAAAATTTTATGTTTTGGTTTTTACAGAATACTCGGCATCAGGGGAGGGTGCAAGCTGTTTATAGGAGGTATCTCATGTGTTTACACTTGAACATTGTTCTTTTCACTGTATACTCATTGTTGCGCTCAATGTTTTATGAAAATGGGGGGGCGCACATACAATTTTGTAATTGCACTGCTCCTTGCATGCTTTTCGTTCTTGCGAATGGGGAGTGAGAGGGGATTGGTGTGCGCTGGAAATACTATTGTTTGTATCCCTTAAAATGTCTACTTGCTCTGTTCATTTCAATAAAAATGTAAGTTTTTAAAAAAAAAAAATTGTAAATATTGTGTTTTGGCGTGCAAATCTATTTTACACTTAAATGGAAAAAAGCGTATTCTCATCATTCCACAAAATATGGTGAAATTTGGAGTGTCTTAGTAGGAGGTATAGTAATTTTAATAAATACAAGATTTCTGCATTAGGGTTTGCCCGGCTTTGAAAAGCAGCATTTTTTGCGGCGGGGGTGGTCCATTAGAATGCTACGATACTTAAAAATAACACACTTAACCCAAAACTGCAGCCTTCCTAACAATCACAGTGGTTCTAAAGAACGTAACTAAATCAAACCTTTAGAATTTTGTTATGAGTTTAAAATACATACCTCCTTAAACTGAAAATGGTATGGCAAGGGGTCAATGATACAAAAACTGTGCGTGCCTTTGTATCCGATTAATAATTAAATAATTATTTAACTAAGTAATGCACCTGCAAGTATTGTATTTATACAACTTCATTTAGAAATGTGGATTATTGCAACTCTTTGGGGCACAGAACAGGTTTTGGTCCTAAAGAGGGGCTGTCACTCCGAAAACAGGGACACTTTGCATATCGGTCATAAAGACAACACATCCCTCCAATATATAAAACGAAAACACCAAGGTATTGAATATAATAATTTAATTACAAGGGATATGCTATCGAAGGACAACTACTAAGCATACCTGAAAAGAGAATTAGTAAGACTTTAAAAAGGCATATTTTGCACTTATTAGGACTTTGTGCAAAAGCAAACGTCTGTTTATGGAGTATTTTGTGGTAAAATTGCAAAGAATCAATGATTTCGTCTACAAAAAGCCTGCCAATGCCTCCGCTAGCAGTACAGAACAGCCTGTATGTAAAGAGTAGGCAGGATATGCCTATTACACATGGTTACAGAGTGTAAACACAAGGTTGCCAGAGGTCCCAAACGGAGGAAAAAAACCCAGGGTCTGCTCCCGGTGAAAGCAAAAGCAGCAATCGGCACCTCCTTCAAAAATAACACTTCCCGTCCACTAACCCTCTCACTTACCTGCCCGTTCCCGGTAACAGCGAAAGATGCGCGAAAAACTGAAAGCTTTCTCCTCAGCCAAGTCCCCGTCTTCCCCTGTTACGCATGCGCATGCGGCGGGATACCAGACGCACCAAGTGATGTCATCGCGTAACTCGACGCACCAGTTGGAAACGCGCATTGAGGAAATCTTATTGTTTTTTCGTTTGCGAGTGTTTGTATGCGTGCGTTGTGCGTTACATTGTTATAGTATGTTTGCCGTTAAAATAGCTATATAACTATGTACAATTTAATATCTGCTTTTTTAACTTACCGGTAACGTCTCACCAACAGCCTTAAATAGGTTGAAGATTAACATTTTAAACCTGTAAACATATAGATACTTCAAGATTAACCCTTCGGTATGGGGAAATACCTTTCTTCAAAATAATTATCATGGCATACATAATTATCCAGAAAAAAGGGTTATTTGTTTATGTAACGAGGACATAGTCTGTCGGTTTGAATAATGAGATTTGCCACGATAACAGAATAAATTGGTGTGAACGCTATCAAATGTAAATATAGCTAGTTTGCATTAAACAAAATACAGTTTTTGGCAGTAATTTAATTACACAATTTTTTTAACACATTTTAACAAAAAAATCCATCATCAAAGATGTCCCAAATAGGCATAGGATAACCAGATTTGGAATAAAAGGGGTTTGAAATAGCAATATGCAACTTATGCTATTTGCCCTATAGCTTGCAAAAAAACAGGGTTTCTAAACTCAAAATTTAGCATGTTAATCCATTAGCTTTTCTAGATAAGTGAAATATTTTTCAAATAAAATCAGGAAAAACGTGTTTTCATTTTTCACCATGTTATTTTTATAGGAAATTAAATGCTATGGTCAAAATAATGAAAACCCTTCTTGTCCTAAAAAATATGTGAAATGTGACAAAAAAATTTTTTTTCCCCTTTTAAATAATTTAAGTGTTTTCTTAGCTTCTAATTTTTACCAAGGGAAAGATGTTTTTCCTGAGGCAAATCATGGCACCCCGTTAGTAAATGAATCCCATATATGTAAAGTGGTTTATACTAGACTTGTGCATGAGGTCCAAATAATTTCAGACACATTTTTAATTTACTTTTTTTACTAAATTGTTTTCGGGCAACAATTTTTGTTTCCTGCCCTTTTGGACAAAATAACAAAATTCAAGTGCCAAAACATGTCTCTCTGCCCCAGTGATTATATTCGTTTTCATGCATTCTGTTGTAGATGTGCTGGTGTGCTTGGTATTATTGCCCTGTTACATGACCCAATTTCGACCATTATTTAGCTGTCTGATAGATGGCCTCACATTTGACTCTAGAATACTTTGGTACACAGAGGAGTTCATGGTCGACTCGATGACTAGTGTAAACAACAAAAAAGAACCAATAATCTGCGTGCAATAAAATCAAATAAACAATGACTACTTCCCCACACTAAAAGCAGCTTCCAAAAACACTCTTCCTCAAAGTGTAAACGAGATCCAACATCAAAATATGGAGCGCATATACATGGGGGAACAAAAACAAATAACAATAGTGTAATATGTAAAATAAACGATAATTTAATGGGGTGTAAGTTCCACTCACAAATGGGCTGGATACAAGGAGCTCATCAAACGGACTCTGGTGCAAAAGATCTTGCAAGCTGTAAAACCAAGGAGAGCCAAAATGCTGCAGTATCATCAAAACCACAAAGGAAAAGAAAGCAAATTGCACTTTCAAAGATGAAGTAGCACAACTCAAAGAGTAATGTGCAAACGCTAAATCAAATGGTTCATCCGGTAAACAGCCACAAAAATCTTCAATTTATTATTCTCATTTGTCTCGACGCGTTTCGCCGATAGCACGTCGGCTTCTTCAGGAGACAATTAACACAAATGATAAAATCAAATAAAAACGAATAAAAACGTAAATGGAGTCCGTAGTCCATATTATATAAGTACTTCCGGGTACGTCACCGCGTTGCGTGTGTGAAAAACCAAGTCTCGGCATTGTCGTCACGTCCTAATGCGTCATGACGTCGAATCCATCCTTATATATCTTCATAGGTGCCATCGCGGGTGCCTTCATTTGCCATGCGAACATACACGGCAAACACAGTCACTGAAGCCCCCCCCAGCCGGACCGAGGGGGATGACAACCGCGGCTCCACCAGAAGAAACCACACCAACAAAGTGCCGAGACGGAATCACCGCACAGCAAAGCGGACGCATCTCACTTCCGCATCAAAATAAAATTGGAAAAGAACAAAAACATGCTGTGTGTGTGTGTCTTTCTGATTGCCAAAATATTGTACATATATAATGTTATAAAATAAATATTTGAAGATAGACGTCTAGAGAAAATTGTCCAGAGAAACAATAGAAATGCAGTGAATAATTCCATCATCAAAAGGATAAGGGTAATCAATGTACAATTCCAGGTAAGTAAATGTATGTGAAGATACAAAGTGCAAGCTCAAAACTTCTAAGCTAGTATTATAAAGTGCAATATGCATATAAAAGTGACAAAGGTGCAAAGTGCAAATTCAAAAATATCGGCTAATATTATAAAGTGCATTACATGCCCACTCAAACACATCAAAGTGCTTCATAGCGTGCAGAAAGATAAGGTGAGTCAAGTATATATATATATATATATATATATTTATTCATAGTAAATGCTAAACATCCAAATCAGTGTTTAAACCCCTTTTGTGGGTTTGAAATTTAAAAATCCACTCTGTCTCTTTTTTCGCCAAAAACTGTTTCAAATCTCCACCTCTCCAGTGTGGTAAAACAAGATCTATTCCTATTATCCTAAAATCAGCCAAAGAAAAATCTTTACATGTATTACAGTGTTTGGGAACACTGTGTTTAAGGCTGTTATTACGTATACCCCCGAGGTGTTCGAGTCCTCTAACTTTCAGCTCTCTGGTGGTCTGTCCAATATACTGGACCCCACAGCTACATTCCAAGAGGTAGAAGACCCACAATGAATAAAATGCCTAATATTATATTCTTTTTTGGTGATAAAGCATTTAAATTTAGTGACTTTTTTATCTTGTTTAAAGCACGTCCAGCAGAGCTTACATCTTCCGCATCTAAAGAACCCTGGATTTTTCTTTAAAAAGGAATTTTCTTCTTTTGTGTTTTCCTTCGCTAAGGGCAGGACACTAGGGGCCAGAATCGATTTGAGGCTCTCCACTTTTTTATATATTATATTTGGTTTTTCTGGGAGGTGATTTTTTAAGAAATTGTCCTGATGTAAAATAGGCCAACACTTTTTTATTGCCTTCTTAATTTCAAATGCCTTATCATTATATTTCGTTAAAAACGCAAAATCAAATGATTTATGAGATTTTTTCTCTCTGTCTCCCAGAAAGAAATCCCTCTTCTTCTCTGTTATACAACTAAGATGTTTCTGTAATAACTCTTCCGGATAATTTCTTTCTCTAAATTTATCCATTAGTATCCCGCTTTGAGTAAAAAAATCTTTATCCTTAGTGCATTTCCTGCGGATACGTGCAAATTGTCCTTTAGGGACATTCTGCAGCCAATGTGGGTGATGGCAACTTGCATAATCGATATAACTATTGCCGTCTGTTGGTTTAAAAAAAGTTTTAGATTTTATTATGTCATCCTCTATATAAAATGTGAGATCTAAAAAGTTAATTTCCTGGGGGTGTATGCAAGATGAAAACTTCAAGTTGTATTGATTGTCATTTATATGATTCAAAAACTTATTAAGATCCTCCGATGTCCCTTTCCATATAATTAATACGTCATCTATGTAGCGTCGCCAGAGGACCAGACTCGCACCAAACGGGTTATTGGACCAGATGGAATTAGCCTCCCAATCAGCCACATATAAATTGGCATAGCTTGGTGCGAATCTGGTCCCCATGGCGGTACCACAGAGCTGCAAATAAAAATTATTATTGAACCAAAAAAAATTATGATGGAGTATAAAATTAATACAATTCAATATAAATTCATTTTGCAAAGGGTCCATTTTGGTATCTCTCTGGAGAACTTTCTTAATAGCTTCCATACCCCGATCATGAGGGATGGACGTATATAAAGATCTAATATTTCTAATATTCTAATAATACTTTCTAATATTTCTGTTATCATATAACTTTTTATGTGATTGTGTCTGGGAAGAACATAAGTCATTAAAGAGATTAAAAGAAGAAAAACAAATTGTCGTTAAAGCATAAAAAGGCAGATAAAGGGGGTGCTATAGTGATCATGGATAGGGAATATTACATCCAGGAAGCTAATTGTATTTTAGATGATGAGAACACTCCCTCTGGTGTTCTGTCTGAGAGGGAGGTTACACCATTGGGGCTAAGCCTCCCCCTTGTTGGGAGTGCGGCACGTGCGAGGCACGCCGTGCACGCCGACTGCGAGGTTGGGAGCGCGGCCTGCCACGAGGCAGTGCCGAGCTGTTACCGGGAGGTCCGCGGGCAGGAGTAGACCTCCTGCCCGACGGTTCCCACAATGAGGGATCCGGGACTCTACGTATGGAGGCAGGCAACCGGGGACCACGGTCCGAGGCGACGGACCCCGCGATAAGGTACGTGGTCCCCGTTGGGTCTGACAGACCCCCCCCCGTACGAGCGACCTCCGGGGGCGACCAGGATGGGCGTGATGGAAGGCTCGGATTTTACCAGGGGCGTGCACGTTGGCCAGGGGTTCCCATGGCCGTTCCTCCGGGCCGAATCCCTTCCATAGTATGAGGTACTCAAACCATATACAATAATAACAAATAACATGGAAATTGATGTCAGGAGCTTTTACTAATCTTTTTGTAAAAAGCAATCTCCTGTGAGACTAGAGGTTATTATCTTGTGGTTCTATGTTCTATTCTGTACTCAATGTATTTGGTACTCTTTGTCAGATCAATATAATTTTAGAAAAGACATGAAAACAACAATGGGATAGCGTGTAATGCTTGTCGACAGAATCTTGTTGATTATGGGTAGATTGATGAAGAAAAAAATGAGAACTGTAATTTTAATGTAATTACAGTGGTTTTAGGTATGTTTTTGGTATCAATATTTGAATGGTACTTAAGCGTCTATAAGGACGTACTGTTTCTGGGTTGTGTTATAATGCATAAAACTGCTGCTGAAGCAGATCAAGATATTGACACGTATTTTCTCGGTTCAATCGTGTTACAGATCCATATGTAACTTGAAAATCTGCATCTGGCTTTTTCAGTAAATCTCTCAATCTGTTACATTAAGAAGTAATCCACTTGGCACTAAATGAAGTATTTCCCTGATAAGCACTAAATATGAATACCTAATTTTTAGACTATGCATATGTTTAATGGCTTAAAATTAGCTACTACAGAACATCCAGAGAAAGTATTTCATATCAAGAGTGTGCAGCTTGGTATTAGTCTATCGCTTCACGGAGTATAATTCGTTTCTGGATACATTAAAGAAACAAGTTAATGTACATTGAAGATGGGCACTATTTTAGCTCATTCTTATTACTAAATAATTTATCAATATCGAAACCATCAAACACAAATCAACTTCCTTTGGTTCACTTCTAAGCTATTTGCTATTGTCAGGTGGGGGTGTGTACAAGGTTGAGGACCACCGTCTTGTGGTGTGCCGTACCTATGGGGAGGCGAAAAGGGATGGTCTCGTTGAAAACCGGTCCGGAGGTTATCGGTCTCCCGTCCATCACCCGTACTTCGAGGGGGTGATCCCGGAGATGTGTGGATGTGTGCAGGCTGTGTGCTAGGTCAGCGTCCAGAAAGCTTTCGCTGGCCCCGAAATCCAGGATGGCGTGTAGGGGTACAGTCTTATCACCCCACTGCAACAACATCAGAAGGGAGAGGTGAGAGGCCGTACCGTTGAGACACAGAGAGGTACTTAAAGACGTGGCCTTACCTCAAGGTGGTGCTTGTGGGCATACACGAACCAGGTGCTTCGGCATCCCGCAATACATGCACAGGTTCTTGTTCCTCCATCTGGTTCTTTCGGCTGTCGACAGGGGTCCTCTTGCCAACGCGATTTGCATGGGTTCTACATCATCAGAAGAGGAAGGGCCCGGAGCCGTAGTCAGAGGACGGTCGGAGAAGCCAGGACGAGAGAGAGGTAGAGGACCCCACTCCATTCGGCGTTCAAGGAGACGGCGATCCAATTGAGTGACAGTGTGGATCATGGCCTCCAGAGTGGGTGGGGTGTTAACCCGGACTAACTCGTCCTTGAGGGACTGCTAGACTGAGTTGGAACTGATGGAGCAGAGCAGGTTCATTCCACCGGGTCTCTGTGGCAAGGCGCCGGAACTCTGCGATGTAGTCCTCAATCTGCTTTCGCCCCCTGGCCGGGGGTTGTGGAGGTGGGTATCAGCTGTCCTGCTTCTTTGGGGGTCCTCATACAATCCATCCATGGCCTGGTGGAACAGTACCCAGGTCTCCAAGGCAGGGTCTTGCGTTTTCAGCAGGTGATGGGCCCAGATCATGGGTCCATTGGACAGGAGGGAGATCGCCGAACGCACTTTGACATAGTCTGTAGTATACGTGCGGGATTTCAACTCAAACAAAAGTTCACATGAGGTCACGAATGCCTGGTACTTGGTGCGGTCTCCGTCAAAGACAGCAGGTAAACGAACTAGGTGGGCTCTGGCCCCTTCCGCTACTGGTTCTCCCATGGGTATGGGAAGAACACCTTCAGGACGGGTTTGGGGCCTGGCCGCCTGGACCGCTTGGAATTGTTGGCGGAGCAGGAGTTTCTTGCTACGGCCCTGGTTGTACATCCATTTGAGGTTAATCATATGTCTGGTCAGCATACACAAATTCTAGGTGGAACTTGTTATCCTGGAGCCCCTGGAAAGAGCGCTCCTCGATTCCTCCATTTCTGCCCAAGCTAGGTGAAAGAGGGAAAAGGAAGGGGAGGAAAGGGGAAAAAAAAGTGAAACTACAAAGATTTTGTTGTAAAGTTTATGAGAAGGGATGGAAAAGGAGGCCGAGAAGGGGGAGGGCAATATGAAAATAAGAGATTGATATGTTTCCTGTGTAACTACTTTTTGAATTCACTTTCATATTGATACATTTTCACTGTTACATTTTGTACTTGTTCCATATTGTTACAAAGTTGACTTCCACCGTTTTGTTTTATGCACTGCAGCTGTTGTAGCTGCACGATGCTGTGCTGTGGTACTTTCAATAATACAGGGATCTGATCTACTTTAGAATCATAGAACCAAGCCCTACATGTACCAAGGTAGACATCATGAAGTCTCATGAGTAGAAGCATCTGGTGTACTGTGGACTGAGCAACGTGGATGTGTTCTAGACTAATGGTGCTACCCCAAGCTTCTCTACCAGGCACAAAATCTGTTTCATATGAGTTGATTAGTTGTGGAAATGCACCGTGTAGTCTAGTCACCAGGACCTTTGCAAAGATCTTTCTATCCACGTTTATGAGGTTTGTGGGCCTATAGCAGTCTAGTGGATCCTTATCCTCCTTAAGAGTTATGGCAATTGAGGCCTCTAGGGAGTGAGCATGGAGCTTCCCTCCCTCTCTAATGGCGTTAAGCAAGCCTACATAAAGGGTGCATTCTTAAAGGGTGCCCTCATCTGGGCCCTTCCCCACCTGCATAGTGTTCATCACAAATGATGGGGTGCTCCAAGTCAGTGTCAGAGTACCGGAGGGAACTCTATTACAGGGCAGGAAACATTGTCCCCACAAGAGAAAGCACATCAGTCTCAGAAGGTTTCTTCACCCTCCAACTGGTTCCCACTTGGGTTGAGCCTTTTTTGTTTAGAGCGGCCATTGGACTTTCTGTAAGGGTACATAGGGTAAAGTCAAACCATAGCCAAGAAGCCGAAGTTCAGGGTAAACTGTATCAGTGCCAAGGTCAGGTAGCCGGAGTTCAGGTAGTGGTGTAACAAAGCTGAGGTCTGGTAGACAGAATAGTCAGCATAATTATGCTGGGTCGTATACAGGAACAGAAATATAAACCACACTAG
The DNA here is from genome assembly GCA_009364415.1 of Spea multiplicata. Taxonomy (NCBI): domain Eukaryota; kingdom Metazoa; phylum Chordata; class Amphibia; order Anura; family Pelobatidae; genus Spea; species Spea multiplicata. The sequence continues at coordinate 924 of VKOC01024892.1, read as the reverse complement.
GATCAAAACACTATGGCAAGCACAGGTATGACATCATAGGGCACAGAGTCTTTATAGGGCTAGAAAGGTGAAAATATTTTAAGCTCTGGCGGGAGAATCTGCGACATTTTCATAGTCTGTCCCGACTCCAGTTCTCTACCACACCCAGCCAAGCCACACACTATGAAAATGTCGCGGATTCTCCCGCCAGAGGATCCTCTGCCCGGTCTTGGACAGTGTAATGAGGATGTCCCTGACGGCAGAACTCGAGGCCTGCCTTGCTAGCAGGCAAGCGGGTAAGAGTCAGTTGCTATTTCTTAAGTCATTCATTCAAGACTCCAATTGTGAGGAAGAAAAAAAAGGGGGAGGATGCAGTGCATCAGGCCTCCATTTCACCCCCTCTGTAAAGCTGTGTGCATTCAGTGGAGTTAAATATCCTGTTGGATTCATCGCTACAGTTGTTCAGGGGCCAGGTTGTCAGTTGGTGGGTTGGCAACATTAATTCAGCTTCCACCAGGTCCACCCCTGGAGGTACTCTCTATAATTCCCATGAATTCCATTTTAATGTTGTTTTCAGCTAAGCTTTATTTACTTACCTTAATTTGAGGAGTTAGTTAGAGCATTGAGCCAGAAAAATAATTACTCTCGCCACTTTTTGTCACAGATCTCAGCTTTCACAAGATAAAATAGTGCCTTATTTTTATACTAAAAATTATTACTATTCAGAAGGATGTATTTTTCAATTATAGGAGAAAAGTATAGTAAAAATGATACCATTTATTGGCTAACTGAGAGTTTGATTGCGAGCTTTCGAGACCAAGTTGTTAGGTCCCTTCCTCAGGCATTAATGAAGCTAACAAAGACTTGACTAAATACAAAAGCACAATTCACACATTAACAAAGACATTAGATAAACACAGAGGTATTGGGGAATTTGTCCAGCAG
>VKOC01024891.1:0-22709 GCA_009364415.1 Spea multiplicata | reverse complement strand
GCGCTGGGGGTTATATTACTGTATACAGCGCTGGGGTTTTTTTCCGTCGGGCTTCCCCTTTAAACTGGGAATGCGGGTTGGACGTTCCGTGCCGTCTCCCGATTTCTGTCATTTCTGGGGATTTTGGGCACACAGTGTCCCATTGAGTGATCCGGAACACACAGGCTTCTGCACGTTCCGCGGTGGCAGATGAGGGTTTATCCGAGGACAGCCGGCCTTCTGCTGTTGAGGTTGTGATCTCTGTGAATGATTAGCAGAGTGCGGGGCTGCGGAGGACGACGTCGCCGATCTCGAGCTGCTGTTCTCCCGGCCGAGGCGTGGCGGGGATTATTCGGGGTTAACAGAGGATCTGTGTGTTAAAAACAGACAATATTATATCTTAACTGCGCTGGGAGCTCTCCTTTCATGACTCTTTTCTGAGGACAATTAAAAAAAAATGTACATTTTTTTCTTAAAAAATATCTAAACGAGGCCCTTTAGGGAGGCCAAGTTTTCAATTTTTAGGGTAGAACTCTGTTTTTTATCTTTATGGTGTTTAATTGGACAATAAAAAAGTGGAAAGACCACTAATAACAACACCACAAAGTATCCGTCATCATATCAGGTTAAAAAAAACATTTAAAAATATCAATTTTACCATACTTATGATTTTTTTAATCACATGTAGAATATCTGATGTTATTTTTAAGGATAGGCCTGACTTTTATAAAGCCATTAACTAAAAAAAAATCATTTAAACCGAGTTGCTTTTGAAATACAATTTATCTTTAGACTTAAGAGGGGTTTTTTTAGGTAATAAATCTCAATGACGGGACTGTCTCCTGAAAACTGGGACAGCTGGTCGGTCACCCAACTTTTGCTATAAGAAAAGTAATGGCGGCGTTACTGACAGAGCTCGTCGAGAAAACCTAAAGCCGTATTATTAAGTCAGCTGTTCCAATGACCGCGTGGCCAGCGGCTCCTCGCTGTTGTCTTCAGTTAGTTTACTTAATGGTGACTATAATTCCCATCATCCATCCACACCATACAGCCATTGGTGCGCTCAGGCGGGGGTACGGGATGTGTGTGAGAGACTGGAGGGAATGGATATGATGTACATCGTACCTTGCCACTCGCTATAAATGTAAATCATTATGGGGCGGGGCTACTGCTGTTTGCCACGCCCACTCAGGGGTATCCTCCCACATTCTGCTGCATGAGTCCGCATATAAATGGTGAATTTCGAGCCGCTGTCCTCATGTAAACTTTCCGCCCAACACATGTGCCTGTAATTTTTCTGTAACTTGTGTTACGACCAACAGAAAACTGGAAGCGGAATTACAACGGAGGGTGTTGGCAATATGTGTTCTGTGCATACGTGCCAAGTGCCTCTGTTTAGTTTGGCCACTCCCTCCTTCCTCGTGTCCCCACTTAAGCTGCTCCTCATTCTAAGCCGCACCCTAACATTTGGATGGCAATTAATAGGCCACTTCTTGGTGTTGTGTTTGATAAATGGTGATATACCAGTTATACTGCTACCCTGCAGAGTATAACATATAAGATGTGTAAATTGGCCCCCGTCGGCCCTCTGTCTAGTCACTCGTTTCTCCCGCTGTAAAGACTCAAACCTTAATCAGTCGTTGGTCTCGTCTTAGATTCAGGAGCCGTATGTCTATCCCATGCATGTTTAATACCCTCACTGTATTACCCTCTACCACTTCTGCTGGGAGGCTGTTCCACTTATCTACCACCCTCTCAATAAAGTGAAAAAGTAAAAGACATCATAACACAGAAGGAAATTACCTTAACACATACACGTAAAACAAAGCAGGGAGGAGAGGGTGGCTGTGACCTTGTTGGGTTACTGTAGGGGACAAGTTTACCCCAAGTGTCTGTGTACACAACAAAAAGGCCTTAGAGGTCATAGAAACCCCACACTGAGCTGATGCTTTATGGCAATGATAATGAAGTCCATTCCTCCATAGACTTTCATTAGTCCGAGAGTCTGACAGGGTGATTAAGACCGAGCCTCTCTATAGTTTCCCACAAGCAGTATGATAAGGAGCTGGGGTGTTTGTCTAGTAGATAACAGAACAAATGGCTGATATGCAGCTGCCTGAAAACATTATATTATGGGACAAAAACTGCAACTGGGTTAAAAAAAAACAGCACAAGATTTTAGATTTTTCTGCCTTCTAAGCAAACTTTTTTCTTTCTTCTTTCTGCAGAATCCACAGAAGATGAAGGGATAACGCTATGGCTGCGAAACGCTCCCAACTGAACGACGAGCAGGTACTTAGAGCGCTTTCTTGTATTGGCACGTGAAGGAAGACGCGTCTTGAGCATAGCTGGGGAATACAGACGCTACCTGGATGATGGGAATTGGGGTTAGCCCGCTGGCGATCCCATATTTTCTTATCTCTGCAGCCAAAACCAGGATAGATAATTAAAATATTTCCAGGACTTTCCAGGAATTTTACATTGGATATTATTGGGACTCGTTTGCTTCTGCAGAAATGTGCCTTGTGGTGCCTTAGAGAGCAGAATCGGCATTAAAGGGGCAGCCAGCTCCATGGGATAGGTGACAGTTGGGTGCTATCGCTACGATGTATCAGGAGAATGTAATTGGAATTTGTTTCATAGATCCTTATAAATCAGTAAAATTAGATTCTTTTTACTTAGCATTTACTAAACCCAAACATCCAAAATACATTAAAGTTCATGGAGGTCAACAATGACTTGCATTTCGAAAAATATTATTTTATTTATAGATAGATATATTATAATTATTATTTTATTTTTTATTTTTAAATATATATATATTATTATTATATTATTATTATTTATTTATATATATATATTATTATTTTATTTTTTATTTTATATATATAATTTTATTTTTTATTTTTATATATAAATTATTATTATTTTTTTTTAAATAATATTATATTGATTTTCCAGCACATGTGCGTAGAAGTGCGATTAGAGCTTTAATTAAGGGCCTAGATATACGTAGCACTTATCATATATATCTAAGTAAAATGTCTTGGGCGTTTTTGCGTTGTTTCTTACTGCTTGTGCGTTTTCGGATAATGTACAATAAGCAACAGGCTTATTCACCACTTCCTATGAGATAAGATTCATATGATTAGTGACCGGATACGCGTGGATGGGAATAAACTGCCCTTTGCTACATGAGATTTTAAACATTGCTATGTCTTTAAATGAAACAGAAACGGGGAAAATATAAAAGCTTTAATTTCTTACTAGTTTTCAAAAATCTGGCACTGTTTTCTTTTTTACCCCAGTTGTAGTTTTTGCCCCATAATTTAATGTTTTCGGGTAGCTGCATATCAGCAGTCTTAATCATCCTGCAAGACACTCTTACTAATGAAAGTCTATGGAGGGACGGACTTCATTAGCATTGCCATAAAGCATCAGCTCAGTGTGGTGATTGAGCCGAGAAAGTTACCCAAAATATCACATGACTGACAGCAACGGCGGCTCCAGGTCTGCAGATAAAGGGAGTTTATTGGGACAAAATGAGATAAAACCAGGTTTCTGTTAACACCGACCGCTAGTACTGTATACACCGCTTGGGAGTTATTACTGTATACATCGCTGGGGTTATTACTGCATTCCCTCCGGGGTATATTGTATACAGAGCTAGGGTTATGCTCAGTGAGTTTTTTAGGCATGCGATGTTCCTCTCTGGTGCCCGGCAGACCAGGAGGTATTTCTGTTTATTTAGTGGAGTGCGAGCCACGCAGTTTTAATCCAATTTCCACCGGCATCGTGTATAAGGAAGGCGAGCAGATATTAGAAATTAAACATTTCAGAAGAGGCTGTCCTGGTTTAACTGCTTGAGTCCCAGAGCTATGAGAATCCCATCACCGTGCGGTTACAGAGGTTTTTTTTCTTCTGCAATTCTGGTTTTTGGATTTTCCCGAAGTTGCATATTTTTGCTGACTCCTGGGACGGACACACAGCCCTCGCATTATATCTTATTAAAAAGTCCGACAGGCTGCAAAGCTAATGAACTCAGCGTCTGCGGACGGACGGACGCGAAGAGTGCGTCTCAATTTCCAGAGCGGGGGGGGGGGAGTACATTGCTAAGATATCGAGTGATCGCTTCATCCCTTTCTAGTCTGTGATTAAAGGACATTTCATATCTCAGATTTATAGAGTGATTAAAGGAAATGCAAAAATGTAAAAAAAAATAAAAAAAAGATTTTTTAAGGAAACGCAGCCGTCGGCACAGCCAGAAGCAGGGGGCAATAAGAAGCCTCGTGTACCTAATACTTAAAAAATATTCTAATTAACTTAATAGGCATTATGCACCCGCTTGTAGCTTAAAAAGAATATATAAATAATATATAAAATTATAAAACATATATATTTATAGGAATATTTTTAATATTATATAATATTCAAATATTGTATAAAATATAGAATATATTATTATATATAATTGTATGATATATAAAATAATAGAGTATATTATTATTATGATATAGTTTTTAGAATATTACATAAAAAAAAAAAAATATAATCTATTTTTTATTACTTTATTCCTATACATTCCATTGTTCTAAAGAAAAATACCCAGTGAGAGATTAGTATTTACCCAGAGATCCCATCTATATTAAAAAAAAATAAATAAATTCGGGAAAGGGTTTATTTTTTTTACATTTAAAGGCGATCGATCCAATGTATTTATGGGATGCAGGCCTTTGGGCTTCAGAATTCAGGGGTTTACAAAAAAATCTAAAAAAAGACAAAAGTAAACTTTTGGCACAAGAGGATCGGAAATTGAAAATTGATTTCAAACTTTTTGCTAAGCCGTAACACTTCTTGCGTACGCTTTCTGTTGTGTTAATGCGCATCCGGTACAAAATTACTATTAAAACAAAACCGTATACCTTGTTGAAATGAATGTTTTACGGTCCCCTCCGCTCACGGCTTTTCTCACCCCGCGCGTGGGCCGACTCCCTATAAATACACATGTATAATCTGGCCCATCTGGAAACGTAAAATACCTACCTATTTCCTTTCTGTAAAATAAAAAAGGCTAGTTAAGGACTTTAGTTATTGCTACTAATAACAATAATTAACTTATTTGGCGTTTGAGGAGTTTGACATTGTTTTCAGAATTTCCATACAAAAACTGAGGTTTTTCGAACGCAGCTGTAAAAAAATGGCCACTTGCGTTTTGCTGTTTATAACAGGTAGTGTGCAGAAGTTTTACTTAACTGAGAGGGTGGTGGATAAGTGGAACAGCCTTCCAGCAGAAGTGGTAGAGGGTAATACAGTGAGGGTATTAAACATGCATGGGATAGACATACGGCTCCTGAATCCTCGTCTTGTAAATGGCTCCCTTTTAACCTTGAGATATGTTTAGTCTCCTACTATCCCTCGCCAGCTTGGCTTCCATGACGCTTATATTATGAAGTCTTTCTGTCGACCAAACAAAAAAGTATTATCTGTAGTTTTTTTGTGGCCCGATCTTCCATACTTCAAGCATTACATACCCCCAAAGTCTCCTCCCCTGATTCCCTTCTCTCCTCCTCTCTACCCCTCTTTCTTCCACTGATGCCCCTCTCGTCCGCCGCCCCGTGATGCCCTCTCTCCTCCCTGATCGCCCTCTCTCGCTAACCCTGATGCACCTCTTTCCTCCCCTGAACGCCTCTCTCCTCCTGATGCCTCTTTTCTAGGAGGGCAGAATGTTCTGCTGGTATGAGGGGATGCAGGGTTTCTACAGCCCCTAAAAGCCCGATAATGTGTATAGAAACAGCAGGAACGGCTTTAAAATAAATTACGGGGTAAATAAGATCCATTCTTCTTCTTCTGAATGCCCCCCTCAGTTACACAAATACCCCACAAAACGGCACAAAATCCACACTGAACATCGATCTATGATGAGGTCATTTTGAGGCCATAACGGGTCGTTGCCAAATGGTGGATCTCAGATGACACGCGGGGCCATGCGAGTGGAATAGGTAAAAACCCCACTTCACCCACCAACTATACCACAAAGCATGGAACGAGGGGTCATCTCATCCCTGACGCTCAAAACATTACTTATGGGGACCCCCTGCTTCCAATAAAACACGAAAAACATATTTTCCGACGCTCAACCAAGAACGGGCAGGCGCTTCATAGCCGTCCTACGGCGCGGCCCCCGGCTTGGGAGCATCCCGGGTAGCTCTCTTGAGCCATTTCAGAACGAGGGGACCAACAAACCCCAAACGTACGTCTCAGCCGTCACCGGCCACTTCGGGGACAATTTCCTGCATTTCCGTTATATCCATTTCTGTTGCCAAAGCGGCCCTGACCCGTCGAGGCATTTGTGTAACCGGTAGCGTTACCAGCGCCCCGGTGTTACCAGTGACGTTAAGCTTTACTCTCCCCACTTATTGGGCAAACCTTACTTATCTTAAACATTTTAATAAAAATGGACGCTGCCGGTGCCCAGACTGCCGAGGAGAAGGAGCAGGCAGCCAAAGTGGCCGCGGCAAGATCGGCAAAACACTTTCTGTACTCTAAGATTTATATATATATTTATATAATAGGTTTAATGTCACCTGAAAGTCTGTTAGAGTGGCAGCCCCTGTGCTTAGAACACAATATCTTACAGACGTTTTAGGGATTCGCACTGGGGAGGAATAATAATAATAATGCACATCCTGAGAACAGAAAGTTTAGATTGCTGCTTGCATTGTGCTTTCTGCGGGTTTTTATGTTTTTAGATCGATTTCTTTGTTTTCTGCTTTTTATTTAGCGTATAAAATGGTCAAATCCGCTTTAATCAAAAAGAAACCCCCCCAAAAAAACATTATTTGCTTCATTTTGACAGGGATTCTGTTGTTTTCATTTTTGTCATTTAAACGTTTTTACCGATATCGGAGATTAAAATGAATTTGCTGCGGAATCATACATTCAGTTTCAAGAAGGAAATTCGTTGCATCCTGCAAGTAAAAAAAAAAAATAATTAAAAAAAATCTAAAAAAAAAAACACCATTAAAATGTCTGCCGCGACCCGCACCTTGGGGCAGATGTTTGCCCTTTTTGTCATGCGTTGTGCAGCCGAAGGGCCATTGTTGTCGTGCGGCAGGGGTGTCGGCGTATCCTCATATAACCTGCGCGGCGTTACACACAGAGCTTCCTTGGTTACCCGGCACAAAGGGTTGGGTTGTTTGCTTATCTGACAAATGTTTTCCACGCAAACACCAGACAAGAATAGAATTGAGTTAGGCTTTGAGTGCTCGGGGTTTAACCCTTGCAGCCGCAGGGGCCGGGAGGAACGTCCCGCCGGCGAAGCGAATTGCGGAAAGAAAACGCAGTGGGAATTTTGACGGTAAATGCAGTCGTTTGAGTTGTTTTAGAAAGTTCCGCGCTTGGAAACATTGTGGCCGTTTTTTCATCCAAAATCTGATTTATTTGAAATGATTTGGTACATTCGGTTGGCTTTGGGAATGGTATTTGTTGCCAGTGGTGCCCGGTTGCCCCTGTGCGCGGTGAAATGCGTGGGCCGAGGGTAAGGGCGATGGACGGGTGAGGTTTTCTGTAGAGCACCGGGCCGTTTGGATGTACTTATTGTATTAAAACCTAAAATAAGAAAGCTTTGTGTCTCACAGCCCCCCCCAATATTTCTGGTGCCATAATCGGGGTGTGGCTAGAGGTGGGGAGGGGCATGGCCGGCCCCCGAAGAGCCACTTTGTGGCGCTCAACCTGCAGAGCTTAAGGTGGCCACATTAGAGCTGCAGTGGAGATCTCGATTGATTCCAAACTCAAAAAAATCCTCATTGTGGGGAAATGGTTAAAGGAGAACTGTTCTTACCGCTATGTACAACATAATTATTTATGATAAGCGATAGCCTGCCTGGTCTGAGCAGAGGGGATTGTGGGAAATGCGGGGATTTGCATGAAGTACCCTGGCCGTGCCCTTTAGGGGGCCGGAAAAAATACCCATCGAAAGCTGCTGATCCGTGGCACCTTAGCAGATCCATCACTTTCTTTTGGTTTAAACAGCATGGAAAACTTTAAGAACCTTTTTTTTCAGTTTCTATGGCAACCTATCAGTGCCTGCGCTTGTGTCACATGACAATTAGGTGTTCCCTGCACAAAAAAAAAAAAAGAATGTGAAGAAGGCCTAATATGACACGCTTAAAAAGTGGATTTCAAGAAGGGTTTGGGCGTTTAACGAGATTAGGAATGACGTCGCCAACGATACATTTAAAGCAGTGAATTCTGCAGAGTAGGAGGAACAGTATTAATAAAATATATAAATAATAATAATAATTTTATTATTATATTATTATTGTAATTATTAGTATTAGTATCATTGTTATCACTATTGTAATTATTATTTTTATTATTATTATTGTTATTATTATCACTATTATAATTATAATTAATATTATTAATATTATCACAAGTTTTCTGTGTTTTCGATGACGGTTCCCCTTTAAACAGAAAACGGAATTGCACTGTTTTGACCGTCAGGAAACCGCAAGATATTGGGCAAAGAGGAACTGCGGCATTTTGTATGCAAAAAAAGGGCAGAAAAAGGGGCGCTCCAGCCATCCTGCGCACTTAAATTCAAATGATAGCCGCAGGGACCCTTTAAATCTTCACGGTGCCCCTTTTGCAAAATGCATGGGGGGTGGGGATTCTGCAGAACCCCCGGCCCCCGCTGACGCATTTGCCCCTTTGGGTGGCACATGCGCAGGAAGCGCTCCCATTGATTTCCTATAGGTCTTGGTGTATCTTTGCGTGCATTTGGTGTTTGCGGGACCAGGCAGAGCCTCTGAACCCCGGGGTCGTTTGAGGACAAAGACGATTTGCATACTCTGTGCTTTGACTGCAAACAGCCGATATAAACGCGTCCTTCCTTACATTCCTCTTCGCCAACATAAATAACTTGTTTATCATTTTTCTGAAGATCGGCTGATAACCCCTGCTCCACCGGGGCGCCGCGGGCTAAAATATAATGTTTTATTTACGTGCGGTCCGGACGGGATTTATCTGGCGCTGTATAAAAAAAAAATACCCCAAGAGAGCAGATTTCCTCCCTCTGTTGAGGCGGTGACCTTAAAAATAGCCGGGGCCGACATAAACACCGGGAAACGAGGACTTTTCTTAAAAAAATGCTAATTAAAGTAAACAGAATCCACGCCGAACAAAAAACGGTTTCTACCTCCTGTCGAGTTTAACGCGGCTGAGGGGGCCTGCAAAGTCTGATTCAGGGGGGATTCTCCTAGTCGGTCGAGGCTGAATTTAATATTTTTAATGTCAAGCGTATCATCTGCCTCGTAACATTAAAAATTAACTACATTAATATAATAAATGGAATTCACTTTAACCCCTGAGAGATACAATGTTTCAGATTATATATACAACCTTATATATGAATTAACCCCCCCCCCCTTAATTTTATACCATGTAACTTCCTTTTTCCAAGGATCTACACTATTATTCCTCCCCATTTTGTTATCTCTCCCCTATGGTTAAGTTGCTGATTGTTGCTTATTGGTTCAGGCAGCCTTTGTAAGGGGGGCGGGGTTAATGAAATAATGCTGGTTCTGCCATCGGCTGCCGGTATCCTGGTCCGTATAGAATGATTGGTAAAATGCGTGACCCTCCTCCCTGTGGCAGACGTTCCCTCCCGGGTCATTCGGTCTGGAATGAGTTAATATTTTGGGGTAATACGGACCCTAAAACCGAGACGAGAAGGGGTTAATAACCAAAGAATTAACCTCAAAATAACGCGTTTATTTCTCTACATGTAGTGTGTTTTACGTGTATCTAGTCATTTGTCTTTGTGTAGATGTGTATGTATGTGTGTAGATGTGTGTGTGTGTAGATGTGTGTGTAGATGCATGTATGTGTATCTGTGTAGATGTGTGTGTGTAGATTTGTGTATGTGTGTGTGTAGATGCGTGTGTGTGTGTGTGTAGATGCGTGTGTGTGTGTGTAGATGTGTGTATGTATGTTTGTAGATGCGTGTAGCTGTGTGTATGTAGATGCGTGTAGATGTGTGTATGTATGTGTGTGTAGATGCGTGTGTGTGTGTATGTGTAGATGCGTGTGTGTAGATGTGTGTATGTATGTTTGTAGATGCGTGTAGATGTGTGTATGTATGAGTGTCTATACAAACATGGTATACATTATGTGCATGTCAATAGTTAATATTGTAAAGCAGGATTATGTTAACAACCTGGGAGACAATTAATACTAATTAATAATCTCATATCTCCCAACAGTCACAGTTTTTGTAAGACAGTCCTGATTTTAAACAGTCTTTGTTTTTGTAGGACACCTATTTGCTTTTGGCCCAATTTGAACACCTAAAATATTATTGGGATGTTAGTGATGTGTAAATAATGAAATAATAATAGTTAATTTTGGGATTGTCTGAGATGTCTTGCAGCGTCAGGGCGTCAGAATTCCGATGCTGGCAGCCCCTTGGTGTCTTTGGTGATTGTTTACTTGAAAAATGTTGTAGTCCTGCACATAAATAGTTAAAGACGCGCTCCTTGTGGAAAAAAACTAAATTTGGAAGGGTGGCTTTGAGAATCGGAGCGATTTGGTCTCCTGTGGTTTGTGGTCTCCCTAATTTTGTTTTTTAACCATTTAAGCACGAGCCGCTCGCCTTGCGAGGATCTCCCAGGCGTGTAAGACACAGTCCCCTGTGTTCATCGAGATTTTCTGAGACCAAAAAAAAAAACTTTAAAAACCCAGCACAAATATATAAAAAAAATGTTCTCATGCTTTTCCCATGAAAAAGAAAAAAAAACAAATCTTATGAAATAAAATATTAAATTTCAGAGTCTCCATTGTGGAATTTCAATTAAAAATGAATACTTTAGGTATATATTTATTTTATATTTTTTTATATTTTTTATTTATTAATTTTCAATAATTTTTGTTTAATTTTCAGTTTTTCAGAGAATTTAGCATTTAATTTTGTATTAATTTTTTTTAGAACTGAAGCAGGCGATCGGCACACGGGGCCGTACGGCAGACTTAGGCGGCAGAAATTCTAGTAAGCGCGATCGGCATCATATTGGCCCCGTCGGCAGTTGGGGGCAACAGTTGGATTTCAATAAAAAGCTCTATCATTTACTAGAATAATGATGGGGGGTCTTTTTACCCCTCTAGCACTCGAAGGGTTACGTTATGTTAGGCAGCAGTGCTCTCCCCCCCCCCAAAAAAGCCACCATTTCTGCTTGGCGGGTTAAGAGTTAAAAAGCGAGGGTCGAAAGCCAAGCTATTCTCACGGCTTCTGAACGCCGGCCAGAAACCCTGTTCCGGTTTGCCCGGCACCCCTTATCTTTATTAGCGGCCCCCAGCGATACCTCCGAGCGAGGCAGCTACAAAATGTCCGCCGCTGCCTCTCCGCCATTTTGTCGACGGCACTTCCTTCCTTTTTTTTTTTATTTAACTCTTCATAAGCAGCTAAGGCGCAGGGAGGGGAGCGTTTAGAGAGGGAAAGCAAGCCGCCCGGGTACTCCGAACCTTTACTCTTATAGATTGTCGTCGACCGACTGTTTGGGAAAAAAAGGAAAGAGGGGCGGAAAAAAAAAAAAAACGCACGTTGAGCGTTTTGGACGAAGACCAATGTGTGCTTTCGACAAGATGACCTTGGGATGCTGCCATCAACTGTTCTCTTTCTTCTGGCATTAAAATTGCTACCGGCAGCTTGCTTTCCAGCCTAGACCCGTCGGTTAGCTGGCGAAACGCGTCGATGCCCAACCCCCCCCCCCCGCCTGCAGCACACAAGGGGTGAAATTAACTATTGAGTTAATTATTATTTTTCTCTTTTGGAGAAAAAAAAGAAGCCAGCTCTAAAGGTTCAAAGCCAAACGCGCGTGGCTTATTATTAACCCCTTAAGTGCCGCAGCAAATCATGTGTATTGTTACGAAATCCTGCCAAGAGGGGAGATCTACTTACTGCTCCTTAGGATTTCAAAAATATTGCACTTTTTTTTGCCCCGGTTGTAGTTTTTGCCCCATAATATATATCAGCCATTTGTATCAGTGGGTCTTATCATAGAAACCTGGAACATGCCAGCAGATCGGCCCCTTCCGGCCCCCGTCTAGTCTGTAAAAGACTCAAACCTTAATCAGTCGTTGGTCTCGTCTTAGATTCAGGAGCCGTATGTCTATCCCATGCATGTTTCATTCCCTCACTGTATTACCCTCTACCACCTCTGCCGGGAGGCTGTTCCATTTATCTACCACCCTCTCCGTAAAGTAAAGGTTCCTTCCATTCCATCCCAGCCTCCGACCCTCTAGTTCCAGATTATGACCTCTTCTTGTAACGTTTCTCCTCCTTGGAAATAAACTTCCAAAGTTTTTTCAGATTACAGCAGAACACTTTCAGCCGCACCTAGTCACGCCATAAACTGGAGGCTTTTTCTTTGGGGCAGCGGATCGCGAGCCCGTATTACAGTAAGCCTGTTATATATATACCGGTGTATATATATATATAGATTATTCTCTGTAAAATTCTCCCGGTCCGTTTGTCCTGCCCCCTGTCCTGAATTCTGTGTAACTGCGACGCTGCGATAGGTCAAGAACAAAACAACAGTCTGTAAAGATTAGATAAAAGACGCTTTATCTGCAGATAGAGTCAGGATGAGGTACTGCTGTATACTGGCCAAGTGTCTGTGTGTCAATTTGCCAGTCCCTCTTTGTGGCTTAAACTCCTGATGCCCCTCTCTCCTCCCCTGATGCCCCTCTTTCTCCTTTGTGCCCCTCTTTTCTCCCCTGATGCCCCTCTTTTCTAGGAGGTCAGAATGTTTGCTGGGTATGAGGGGATCGCAGGGTTCTACTGCCCTAAAAGCCCCGATAATGTGTATAGAAACAGCAGGAAACGGCTTTATAAATTAAACGGGGTAAATAAACCCCATTATTCTTCTTCTAAATGCCCCACCCAGTTACACAAATAGACCCACCCCAGCCCCACCCCTAACCACACCCCTTAAATAAGGAGATATTAGGAGATATTGCTCTGTGAGTTGAAAAGCCCACCCATATGTACCGTCACGGGGCATTAAACCCACATTTTACCGACATTTAATATAATTCTCATATTTTACCCCGTCTTCAGGGGCAGTTGTTTGATAAGAGCGGATTTCTTGCTGTATTTACCTTTTGGGGGCCGCCCGGTCCCCTCCAGCTTTAAGAATACTTCACTAATACTCGGAACTCCGCGGGTTCTTCTCGCTTTCATCACTCGGGGCCGGTGATGAAATGATCTAATATTTACCCTCTTTAACTTCAGTAAGTGTTTGCTCGGGAGGTAGCCACTCTGCACCCGGCCCCCCCGTGCCGAGATACCGTCCGCAGGAATTACTGATTTGATGCGGAATTTGGGTTTTTTTTGCTTTTAGGATTGAAGATTCTTGTCACCCAAATATTTGTACTTGCGCTGCCGACCTCCGGACTGGTTTTTGCCCCAGTCTCGGTATGAAGGGGCAGATTCCCCTCTCCTTTCCCGCAGCTCCGCTTCTTCTCTTGCCTCTTCTTCTCCGTTCTTCTTTCTTCGTCCGCGTCTCCCCGGTATCCGCTTCGTACGCCGGTCCTGCCGGAGGTGGAATACCTTGATTTTAGGATATATCGTTTGCTCCAAGCCCGTGGGCCACGGCGAGTCCCGCGCTTTAATGTTCCAGGGGAGAAAAAACTGCTGGCTCAGCAAAGCTCACGATGGACCAGGCCAAAAAAAAGCTAATGTCCCTCGTTAAAGGATCTCTGCTGTGTACCGGCAGATGGACGGTCGGGTCCTTTTACACGAATCGGGCCAAATATGGTTTCCAGGTTCATGTTTTCAACAATTTTACTTTGTGTTGATTTTCTTGGCAGAATCCGTGTAATTAGCTTTGCGTGAGCCATCTGTGTTTGTATCACGGCAAAGAAAGATTTATTAAGGAATTCTAGAGCGATTCAAATTTTAAAACAAAAAAATAAATAAATTCCTAAGATAAATTGCCGTTCATATTTTGGGTGACTTTCCCAGCTCAAACACCACACTGAGCTGATGCTTTATGGCAATGCTAATGAAGTCCGTTCCTTCATAGACTTTCATTAGTCAGAGAGTCCATCAGGGCAATTAAGACCGAGCCATTCTATTGTTCCCCACAGGCAGTATGATAAGGAGTCGCGGTGTTTAGTAGATCGGGGGTCGGATAACAGAGCGAGAATCATACAAACGGCTGATATGCAGCTGCCTGAAAACTTTATATTATGGGACAAAAACTATAACTGGGGTTTAAAAGAAAACAGAGATTTATGAAAACATTTTTTTATATAATACTAGGAATAAAAAGCATTTTGGTGCGAATTCCCCTTTCCTTGGCCATGAAGTCCGGTGCAGAGAACGTTTTGAAAGCGTTACTCAATCCATGGTCTTCAGAAACATTCCAAGGCCGACTCGTCAGATGTCTTAAAGTTCCAAGAAAGGTACAAGGGTTGGGGTTTAGCGCTTAACCCTCTGTGTACCCCTCCCATTTTTATTGTTCATGCGCTATCCAGTTCCCACACAGACTTCTGTTTTTATTGTTTTGTGGGCGGGCTCTGGTAGTTTTCCAAATTATCGACACAATTGTTAAATGATGTCATTTGTTTGCACGTCTAGAAGAACGAGGTCGGCCTCTCGATCGCAGATCATGGACGTCGGCTCCACAAAGCAACACTGAGTCGCCTCTGAGACTATGGGCAATGCTGGGGGCAGAACCTAGTGGGGCAAACCCAACACTTTTTGCCCCCAGAAGCTCTAGATAGCATAGGGCACCCCAATACTTTTTGCCCCAGAAGCTCTAGATAGCATGGGGCACCCCCAATAACTTTTGCCCCAGAAGCTCTAGATAGTATCAGTTTGCCCCAACAGTGGGTGGACAGCCGAAGGTGGACAATGAATGTGTATGCACTATGGTGATTAGGGAGCCATAGCCTGGATGCATTGTGGGTAGACGCCCCACACTAGTGTCCCTTCGGTGTCCCCTGCTGCAGCTTCCAGCCAAGTCGGAGGTTATGGGGAGGTTACCCTGTCTGACTTTCTCTTGCATCCCCGTCTCGCGCATGTAGAGCACCAGTCTTGTTAACATGACCTCCCGATATATATTTACTTCCACCTGTTACCCCAGCGGCCTTCGCAGAGCCCGTTTCCTATTTTAAACACTTGGAGTACCAGCCGACATTCCTCCGTGTCTACAGTTGGCCTTTCTGCCTTCTGCATGGCACGTTAGATATGAATTTGGCAGCAACTGCGTCCACCGAACCCCCCCCCCCTCCAGATGTCAAGTTCAGCAAAAACATATCATGAACTTTTCATGGACCGTCTCAAAATTCGATAGGGACTGTAAAACGACCCATTATTTCCATTAAATGCAATTGTTTTATAAAACCCCACTTATTAATTATATTACTGGGAGATTTTATAACCATTTTGGGGATCTTATGATGGGTTAAATATTTTGGTTATTAGTTATCATTGTTATCATTTTATTTTTTTTTTTCCAAAAGTGACATTCCAAAATCAAAAATTGAAATTTGAAATCATAAATCAGTAATTAAATACAATTTCAGCCTGAATCTTAGAAATGTTTGTTGTGGTATATTTTTATAGACGATAGACATTATTTAAAGGATTTTTTCTAAATATTTTTTAAAAAAATCATTGGGTTGTATACACCAAAAAAAAAAATTAAAACATATAAAAATCATAATATTCAATGAAATAATATCAGATGATAATATAAATATAGAAATATGGAAAATAAATGTTTTAATATTTTTTTTTAAAAAAAAAGGGATTAGTTTTAACTAATTCGTGGACAGAATATGTGCCTGGAAACGCGTTGGAACGAATTGGGACGGATTTTGTTATATTATTCATTACCCGATATGCTTCTGTAACAGCTCTGTCTGTGTCAGGACCCGTCCTGGTACACAATCCAGTTTCATTCGCAAGCCAAACCTCCAACAGGTGTCCCTCGGCTCGGTAGACATGCTAATTGGTTCAGCCGGGGATACTCGGAACCTTCGCATACTCACCTGTTGAAACCGCCGCTCAGAATATCTCGCTAATCTTCCCGCTCGAGTCATTTTCCTTTGTACGCCACGTTCTGTACTTTTTATTATTATTTGCGCCCCATTCTTTGTCGGCTTTCGCCAGAGCCGGCTGATCTCTCCGAGGCTCGGGATGCATTTGTTTTATAATCGAAGCTAAAGCTGGATTTGGAACCTGGTATCAAGTGGATATGGAAACATCTTCTAAAGGTCAATACTGTAAAAAAACAAAAACAAAACAAAAAAACACTTCTAAGCCACTAAAAAATATTTAACACTTACACCGCCGACTTGCATTTCACACCCCTCGTCAGGAGTATCAGTTTTTTGAACCAGAATAACCTCTTAATCTTAATAATTTGTATTGAAATAACGCAAATTTCATATTAAAGCTTTTACCTGGCATATGATTTCGCACCGTTATATTCCGCAGCGCTGTACAATAGGCAAACAGGTGCAGTGGGGTGTAGTTTTGGGAAAGTAGGGCAGGGGAGGGGTTTGATATCAACAAAATGGCCGCCTACGCGTAGAGATTTCTAATTTAAAAAATCTAACACAGCACTTAAATTTTAACCCCTGGTTAAGCATGTGACGTTACTAAAAATGTGAAGTTTCAGTGCACAGAATACATTTCCTTTACATTTCGGGTTCTTTAGGAGAAATGTGTGTTATATCCGCATGTAATCGGGATTACTGGTGTCTTTTGACATGAGATGAGGTCATAGAATACGCAGGGTATTTTTTATGCCAACAATATTGATGAGTCCCCCTAAAAACAAGCATTGGGAAAACGCCCCCCCCCCAAAAAAAAAAAAACAGCAAAAAAGTGAAATTATGAACTGTTGCTTAATTAAAACATCAAAGCTCATTGGTCGGGCGATACCTGGATAGGTGTCTTAAGAAATTCTACTTGGTTTGGTCCACAAGGCACAGCTCTGCTGAGGTTAAATAGTCCATCATCATCATCATTATCTCAAAATTGTGTATTATCAATTGACCTTTTTTTTTCTTTTTTTACAGTTAATGACAGCCCGTCGAAATATAGAGACCGATGGAGACAAGATAGCGAGGTATGAATATTTTTCCTCATCATATGTGCCTCACCCCTACCACCTAGATGGGGAGGAATAAGCAATATTATTTGCCTCGTCCACCACCACCATAACTAAGCACAAAAAAAGTTTCTTTATTCAAATCAACATTTTTTAAAAATATATATATATACGGTCAGATCCTGCGTTTTTACCCAATCTAAATAAAAACACCAATTTGCGAACAAAAACACATTAAAAATCAGTTAACAGAAAATAATATAAAACCTAACGTTCATTTTTATTTGGAAATTATTTAGTTTCTGGAAATAAAGATAAAAAAAAATGGCGTCCATTTAAGCGGATTATTTGGGGTAAGAGGAAAGTGTTTTGGCTCTTTTGGCAAACCCAAAAAAGGTGGCATTTTTTGGGTTGGTTTCTAAAAAAAAAAAAGGAGCGACCTGAGATTAAATGGTCTCACCCCTGGCTGGGGGGGGGGGGCAGAATTGCCCCCCCCCCCACATTTCTGTGCCGCTGATGAATGCACAGCTGTTCTCTGCTCTGAAACAAGGCGTTCCATTAACGCTCCGCCGACGCTCCGAGCTTCAATCGCTCAGAAGTTATTGTGGGTTGACCTCGCCGAGTTCACCCCAAAGCTGGCGCTCGTCTCGATCGGTCTCTGAATCCCGGAATATTCCTCTGTTCCGCCGCGAAGTGGCTTTTGTCGAGTGACACACAAGAGGAGGCAGCTGCCATCGCCGAGACGTTTAAAGCATCAAGGAATTCTCTGAGCGCTCGACAGACTTGAAAAACAGGTCGTTCCGAAGACCCCCCCCCCCGATTCCTTTTTTATATATTTTTGGAGATGTAAAAACATTCTTTTATCCCCCCCCCCCCACCCCCTTCTCTTGAAGGAACTTCTTAATTGTTTCAACAGAGATCTTTGTGATAAAAGTAGACGTTCTTTCCATGAATTCCCCCCCCCGGCCCCCCCCCGGAGAGACTTTTCTTTAACTTCTGGCCTTAAGTTATCGGGGTAATGGATACATTTCGGGGGGGATACGTTTAAGAAATCTATAAACCGTACGATGGGAGCGGGAAGAGACCGCGGACTTTCTTCTCTCCAGCGACGGTAGCTGAAGCCGCTACATTCCTCTGCCGCCGAAACAATGACCTTGTGGTTGGGCGGTCGCCCCGCGGGGGCCGGTTATTCATCAACCCCTTTAATAGTATCACTGATGGATCTGTAACACGGGTCTATGCGGTTGGCCGCAGGCGTGGTGGTCACCCGGACATTAATGTCTGCTTCCCGGTTGTACCGGTCCGCTACCGCCATTGCACCGTAGATATCACCGTCAGGCCGGGCTGTCTCCCTTCGACTCGGAGGCTGGGGCAAAAACTGTGGGGTCTGCCCATTTACTCTAAGACTGGGGTACAAGAGACCCCTGAGAACCTGTCCATTTACTCCGAGATGCCAGAGATGGGGGTAAAAACGCAGAGAATCTGATGATTCAACCTGAGAGTGGGGTAAAAGACCCTTAGAATCTGCCCATTCTGTTTTTTTTTCTTGCCCCTGGCCTCGGGTAAATACCCCTATGCCTCTTTTTCCGTATAGTGGTTCCATATTCTGCTTTTTTAGGGAAATGTTAACTCATTGTTAATGAAGCTTTCCTTTGTTACAGAAGGAGTTGGTGGTTAACTGGGTGGGGGGGAGTAGGGACTGCGGGGGGGGGGCAGTTCTGTAATATCTGTCACTTGTTAATGATGGTGTTGTGACCCCTAGTGGCCGCTCCCTGGAAGCACAGCTCAAGACAGATTCTACCCTGTCCGTCTCCCCCACCACCAGAAAGAGGGGTAAATACTGCAGATACCGGGGGGGGGTTTATTAAAGTCAGATATACAGATCCCTGGGAAAGACCGGGGGAAATCAGGATCAGCCCTAATACCCTCGGCAGCCTCGCTTCACCTCGCGCCACCTCGTTTAACCTACCATCACCAGACGTGGTGCTGATGTCCTAGCCAACTGGGGTTCCCAACCCCTCACCAGCTGATGATCAGTGAATTAAAATACCTCCATGCCTTAGCGAGGGTAACAAATCAGCCCCTTTACCCCTCTACCTCTTTCACAATTCCCGTCTTCCCTTAACTCACTCTCAGTCACCTGATTCCTGCACCAGTTATAAAGCGAAGCGCACCCTATTGATCCGAACATGTCAGGGGGCTCCTGAGGACACGTCCGCCTTTCTCCGTGTGACTATTCCTCAGGGGAGGTTGCCAGGCCGCGTAGTCAGGGAGTTCATTAGCAGCCGGCTTCGCCGTGTCGTGGTGGAGATGTGACGTAGTCCCCTGGAGCCCGGTCTCCGTCGTGTCGCCGGGAGCCTCAGAGTTTCTCCGGACCTTCTTGAGTCCGGAGCTCGGTGATCTCTGCCCCTAGGCGTTCCGCATGTGATACATCTCGATACATTGTTTCTATTTGATTCTTCTACAGCTTCTCATCCGATGTCCTCGATCTTTTCCGGATATTTTCCCCGAGACGCCGTCGGCACCGACAGAATCCGGTAAGGGTTTCATCCAGAGGCTGCTACGTACGTATCAAGAAAAAAAAACCAGAGGTCGCGAGTGCCGTGCGCCCTTTCTGGGGACGTCGGAGTTAAACCATTGGGTACCGGTATAGGATCTGACCCATAAAAAGCTTTTAGTGCAATTTTTATCTGCCCATTACATTCATTATTATTTAATATTATTTATTATGATTTATTTTATTAATTATTATTGAATTACATATTATTTTTTATACCTCTGCTGGGAGGCCCTTCAATGCACTTACCACCCTTCTCTATTTAGAGTAAAGACATTTTAACATTTTACTTGAGATAAAGACGCCTTATTTCTTTTTTTTCTTTTTAGTTAGCATGTTGAAATAACTTGTTATTCGGGAGTTATCTGTGTACACGCATGTATGCCCCGGGGGGGTGAGTGCACTACAGCGAATTAATGCGGGGATGGCATTAAAGGGATTTAACAAAGGACAGGAGAGGAGTTTATTTTAAAGGAGGAGAAATCTTACAACAAGAGACCCGAATCTAACACTAGAACGGAAGGAAGTTTTACTGAGAGAGGGTGGGTAAGTGGAACAGCCTCCCGGCAGAAGTGGTAGAGGGTAATACAGCGAGGGTATTAAACATGCATGGGATAGACATCCGGCTCCTGAATCTAAGACGAGACCAACGACTGATTAAGGTTTGAGTCGTTACAGCGGGAGAAACGGGCGACTAGACGGGGGCCGGATGGGGGCCGATCTGCCGGCAGGGTCTGTGACTCTAGGGGATAGGTTGGGATTTTATAGATCAAATTTCAGAATTTGTTTTTTTCCAAACCCCGGGGAGGAAGGATAATCGCGTTCTCACCTCTAGGTGTTTTTCAGACTAATAATAATAAGCGTGGATTCTCAGTCTGCCGATTTACTTCCTCGTTAACCTCCTTTGG
Organism: Spea multiplicata; assembly: GCA_009364415.1. Taxonomy (NCBI): domain Eukaryota; kingdom Metazoa; phylum Chordata; class Amphibia; order Anura; family Pelobatidae; genus Spea; species Spea multiplicata. Next base: position 2,139 of record VKOC01024891.1, on the reverse strand, counting down.
CGAGAGATAATTATTGGCAGCCGTTCCGAGTTATTAATTACAGTCCCTAGAAAAAAAAAAAAATGAACGTTTCAGTAATTTCTAGATCTTAAATTGCACAAGATTTTTCCTTCAAAGTTTTTCTAATAAATTTGCCCCAAATTCTAGGCGGCGTAGGGTAAGAAGAAGTCAGGGGCCGGTATCAGGAAGTCATTAAAATCATAATAAAGGGAAAAAAATATTTTATTTCTTACTTAAATCTGTGTTCAAAATTATCAGAAAATTAGGCTAAAATGGACCAATCGCTTTAAAAAAGGTAAACTAAAAAATTAAATTAAAATTAAAATAAAATTTAAATAAAATTAGAATTCAAATTTTAATCAACCAAGCCAGTTCATAATGTAACCAGTTAATACGTAAAAAATATTTAAAGTATGCAAGTGTTACAACCAATCAGAAAGAGGGCAGGTGCATGCTGGGAGATTTAAGGACAATAATTACTTTAAGTGGCAGTGTCTTGATTTTTTTTTTTAAATATGCTTTTTTTCTGTAATCATTAATATGGAATTATTGTGGAAAAGTCATTATAATAAAAAAGGGTGGATCATTCACAAAATGTTTTTTTTCCCCCAACCAGAGGCTGATGGGAATTGGAGTCAGAGCGCATTCCAGGTATCAATGGCGACCCTATCCCATCCCCGATTGCTAAGCGCTTCAATCATCCGGCAAATGCTGGACCCGCCCCCGCGAGTCTTTCTCTCCTCCACAGGCCCCTCCCTGGAGGATCTCCCGTTATGACGGTCCTTTGGGGTGAGGTAGTAGGTTGTTTAGTTTTGGGGTCAATCCCTGAGTTTCAGATAACTATACAATCTACTGTCTTTCCTGAAGTGGCTGTAATTTCGCCGGAATGTCACCGAAGAACCGATTCTTGTTATTATTTATAATGTGTTCATTTCTGTGATCATCCGTGATGCGTATCATTACTTTTATTCTTCCCTATTTTCTACCGGAACGCGCTACGATGTCACTTAAAGGGACTGCCGAGGCTTCTGAGATTGTAGGACCAACATTTTCTACCAATGATGTTTCTTGGAAACGGATTCTCTCGGCTACCATACAATGGATACAATGTAACATTAAAGGATATGTAAGAGGCCAATATGTGTTCTGTTCCTTCGTTTTTAACCCCTTAAGGACAATGGGCGGTCGCTAAACCCATTGAAAACAATGTATTTTGAGCCCGTACATGTACGGGCCTTGTCATTAAGGGGTTAAGAACGGTTAGAAGGCCTCTGTCCAAATCACCCAATAACCTCAGGAATGTCTTGCAGCCACTGCACCTCCCATAACACTTAGCCGTCCTCTGGGGTAACTGAGCACCATGGGAGGCTCTATCCCCAGACCCCCCCACCCTGACCGTGGCTGCCTTAGCGGGTTGAGGTAGTAGGTTGTGTGGTTTCAGGGTAGTCATTTTTGCCCCATTCAGGAGTTAACTATACAACCTACTGCCTTCCCTGATGGGCTGCAGTGCGTCCGTACCTCAAGAGCACACAAAGAGTTAAAACAGAACGCGAGTCGCGGATTGGGGAGCGCAGAAACAATATGGATCCCGCCAGGCGGACTCTCAGCAATCCGCGCCATATTGTCCTTTCTCGGCGTGACGTTGAACCTTTTTTTCCTTTATTTTACGTTTTTTTTTCTTTCATTTCCGCAGTTTTAAAAATTCAAATCAATAAAACCATTCAATTTCAGATATTATTCGTGATCCCCGTGTGTTTCATTTCTAATAAAAAAAAAGCACTGAAAATAGAGATTTGTTTTCGACCCGTTATTTAGTGCAGAATCATTCTGTTTTGATTATATATTTTGCTCTCTTTTTATGCCCTTGGTGGGGGGGGGGTCGTTCAGTTCAAGAAAATTATAAGACGCCGGCTGATAGCGGATTGTGTTAAACCCTTCCAGCTGTGACGCCAAAATGGATAACGGGGAGGAAACACTAAAAATAGCAGAAATCTGTATGTTTTTGGTGGTGAATTGATTTTTTAATTCAAATTTCTATCAGCGTGACTTCAAATAAGGCGTCATTCTCTAAAACTCCTGGATTTAATATACATTATCACTGTATACAGAGCTGGGGGGGTATATTACTGTATACAGTGC
>VKOC01024889.1:0-63842 GCA_009364415.1 Spea multiplicata | reverse complement strand
AGGGAGAGGGTAGATAGTTAGGAGGGGGTAGATAGGGAGAAGGGAGTGAGAAGGGGTAGATAGGGCAATCATACTCCTATCATGCCAAGTCTGCGAGTACATCCTGGAATCTGGATATGCCTGGGCATGATAGGAATGTGATTGCTGTTCCGGCGCTCAGCTGTGAAGCGCGCACCACGGGAAGACGGACGCCTCCCGCTCCCACTGCAGGACTCAACAAGGTAAGTAAGGGGAAGGGGCAGAGGGGGGCAGTGAGAAGGGGCAGAGGTGGTAGATAGTGATACAGGGGGATAGATAGTGAGAAAGGGGAGTTTTGTTACAAGTTTTTATTCCTTTTTTGGGATGGGGGGGGGCGCCAGAGGAGTAGTCCGCACAGGGCGCCAGAACACCTAAGGCCGGCTCTGATTGGGAAGGTAGCAGTACATTGAATGCTGGGAGATATAACCCGTTTTCAGCACGCATCATTTATTGCAAATATCAGTAACGTAGAACATCTGCTAGTAATACAGCGCTGTGAAAACCTATTTGCCCCTTACTGATTTCTTTGCATACTTGTCACATTGTTGTTCCAGATCATCAAATAAATCTTAATATTAGACAAAGATAAACACAAAATACAGTTTTTAAATGATGATTTCATATACAGAAGAAAAAACTATCCCACGCTACCTGGCCCTATGTGAAAAACTAATTACCCAGTAAAATCAACCAGTGAACCAAATTTAATAGACAACTGGGTTCAACGCAAGACACGCCTAGGCATGATTACCGCCAGCCCTGTTGAATCTAAACATCAATTTAATAGAACCTGTCTTGCAAAGTGAAGAAACACCTATCAGTCTGGAAAGGGTTACAGACCCATTTCTAAGGCTCTGGAACGCAAGTGAACCACAGTCAGAGCCATTATTTTGGAACACTTGGAACAGTGGTGATTGGTGAATATTCCCAGGAGTGGGCAGCCTACCAAATTTCCTCCAAGAGCACATCGACTCATCCAGCAGGTCACAATGGAACCAGACTAACATGTAAACAAATGGATACAATTAACTTTGTATCAGTTAAGTTCAGTGTTCACGATTCCACTATTAAAAGAGAGAGAATTTCAAACATGGCATCTATGGGAGACTTAATAACCACTTCTGACCAAACGCTTGTCTCACATTTGCCAGAAAAACACCTTAATGACCCCCAACAAAAAATGCAATTACTTTTTCACATGGATGATATAGGTTTTAAGTAACTCTTTACCTTCAATAAATGAAATGATCATTTAAAAGCTGCATTTTTGCTTACTAATATCCTTGTCTTACATTAAAATTAGTTTGATGGTCTGAAATATTTAAATGTGGCAAGCAAAAATATAACAAATACGGAAGAGGCAAACACTTTTTCACAGCACTGTATGCAGTTTGCCCCTAAACGGTGTAAAGCATTGTTAAAGTGACTTTACAAAGATAAACTTACAGCGAAAAGAAAATTACAGAAAGATATTGCTTTGGAGTGTATTTTGATTTCTTAACTGTCATTTAGAATGATTAGATCATCTGTAATGTAACTCTTCACTTCAAACAAAAGAACATGTTTAAGCAAGCGCCATCCTTGTCTTTAACAAAAGAACAGCCACTTATTACTGTCGACTGGAAATGTATCAAAATGCTTTGTATGAATGCCAATGAGAAAAAAAAACCCGAGCCAACACTTAATCACTATATATCTATGAGAGAGACAGACATGAATAACCAAGGCAATGAGTACAGCCGGAGCTATCGACCCCTGTTGAGTGGTGTCATTGGTGGCCAGGTATATATGTAAAGTATATAATATATTAATTGGATCACATATGGATCACTGTTTAGACACATGGAACCGTATGCTAAAGCCCAGTCCCTAGCTTGTCCTAAGAGGAGTGCAAACCAAAGTCAAGCTTTGAAGATAGAAGAAATATCTCCTCCCCGTTGGTACCTGGATCCCTGTGGTGTTCGGTGAACAAGTCAAAGCATGGTTTGTGTAATGCTCAAGAATCCAGGCCAGGGGTCTGGCTCTGCTCATGGCTTTCCAGAGCAAGATCATCTGTCTTTAAAATCTCTAGCTGGGATCATGTCCTTCAACTGCATCTTTGGCGAGTTTCTACTTACAATGAGCAGGGTCACAATTTAGCATGGTCCTGCTGAAAGGTAGCCTTGTGTATTTCCAATTAGTTGCCCAGGTCTTGGATTTCCCAGGATCTGCATGATTATTTCTGCCCATTCCTACATGTTTATTCCTGCCAATTATGTTTCCGCTTCACTTTAATGCTGTGTGAACACTGGTCCACCTAAACTGTTGTTTTTGTAACTACTGCCCTGCTTGCCAGTGTACAGCACAATTTGATGGCACTATACCATTATTATATATATATATATATATATATATATATATAATGTGTGTGTTGCTGGTTGTTTGGTTCAGACGGATTTTGTAAAGTTAGAGGCAGAAGGGAGATAACTGCAGTACAGGATATTAATTCGACAATACTGATTCTGCCACGGACTGCCACCTTACCTTCCATGAGGTTAACTTTTTTAATTAAATAGCCATAAAACAATTTGACAAACTGATTGACAAACAAAAAGCACTGGCCATAGGTAGCTTTAAAAAAATCTAGGTATGCTAAAAGTTGTAATGATGACAGTAAATGGGTTTCAATATTTCAAGAAAATGTTGCTTTCCCCATATAAAACAGCATTTATAAGAAACAATGCCCGTTTTTCTGCCAGTGTTCTCAGATGCGGTTGTGGTCTGCAGTTGGTGGGTGGTTTCCAACTGGCTGGGAAGATAAAGTGACCCCTGTTCCTTGTACTTTTTCCTCATGCTTCTAGTTGTAAGAAAAGTAACATTTACTGACATAGTGAAAATATATCAATATTTATTTTGGTTAATAACCATTAATACCACATTCTGTAAGTCCTTGGAAAATTAAAGCAGAAGACAACAGAATGGTTATTTATCAATTAAACAGATACCTTCGTGTGAATAATCAAAATATGGTGTATGTTATAAAGCAGAGACTATGAAACCATACCTGAGCAGCAAAACCTGCCTTTGAAAATTAAGACGTTTGTCACAAAATCACCGTATGTAAAAAAAGACTTTTGTGTACCGAACATCTGTTTCTGATGTTAATAAAAAGTATATTTAAAGTATGTCTACTTAAGGCTTCTAGGCGTGCTAAAACTCTTTTTACACATAGTGCTTGCAGAGAAGCCAGCCACCTCATAAATAAAAGTGCTTAGAAGGTATGAATTACTCAACCCATTCCAAGTTTGTTCCAAATTAATAATGTGATCGAAAACAAATCATTTCAGTAGAACGCATTAGCCGGGTGCCCATTTAAAATGCACTAAAGTCCTTCATTTATGTCACAGCAATGGACTATTTCAATTAAGTTACACCATGCTGGAAACAACAGGAACTGAGATTTATTGGTGGTGGTGACTGAAGCAGCCAAGCCAATGCAATTTCCAAGACATAATTATTATTTAATGTTAAGCTTAACGAAGACAAAGAGAAACTTTCCACTAGCCGGTGGATTTACAATAGGATTTCCATGAACTGCACACACACCTCATGCAAAAAGGCTCAGTCAATGAAATGTATAGGTACGCTCCAACCCTCATATTCTTATGACTGTAATGACTTTTTTTTTCCATCCTAATACGTAGAGGGATTTATCAGAATACATTTTACATTATTTCCAAACTTCACCACCTGGTTGCTCGTTGGAGTGGTAGTCATACTTGGGGAAATCTCCAAGTTTGACCCAGAGTCTCCAGGTGAAGCCCTGGTTCTTCAGGTCACCAGATGAGTTTCTTGTTCGTGTTTAGCCATGTCCACTCTTCCTCCTACTCCCTGTCCTTTCATAAAGAAATTCCCCTATTAGAAGAAGACCTCAGGGAGGCCTACCATGAGATGTTCCCAGGCTGCTCATTACAGAGACTGAGCATATACCATAAAGCTATTTAGAGGTTTACACGAACAATAATAAAACACATTTTCAATTTCTGGTTATTTGTTTGAAATTAAAACTATTTCAATGCCGAAGTATCCTTCAGTTATTTAAAAAGAAATCTGAACCTCTAGACATCTACTAATTATTTTTAACCAAAGGTGTTCTACTTGAAGACTGTAGATGAAACGTGACAATCATGTTACCTTGGCAGTATAACAAAATATAATGGAGGTCTTTCTGTACTTAATGGCTCACATAATTCATTCTAACAGAACCTACAAATTATAGCTGTTGACATTTTGTGCCTTACCAAAACTTTCAGCTCTTGAGGACTATTTTACTTGTTGAAAATTATTTATATTCTTGGTAACAGAGTAGACTTTATTTTATATTCCAGGTTAGTTATCTCTCTTAATCTCATCCTGGCTTTACAATGCTAATGCAATTTAGCAATTAAGGGACAATCATCAAAGACAATAGATTGGATTAAATAGTGTTACAGTATTTGAACATTTTAATGACTGTTTACATATAAGGTATGATAGGAAAAGTTATAATACTTTGTAAATGTATAAGTCACAGTAAGGCCGTGCGAGCAGTAGGTCCTAGTGGTATCCTTGACCAACTAGCCCACCTCTACCTCCTAAGAAATAAAACTGCTGCTTTAGATGTAATGAAGTTTAATTATTAAATAAGGTGGTCTTTCATTAAATGTAGTATTCATGTATACAGAATATATATATATATATATAATATATATATATACACTGATATGCTCAAACATAATAATTGTTAAAATTCAACCTATGAATGTTGGTTTTCCGTAAAATATTCATCCTTGGTGTGATCCAATAAGCTACCTCTATATTTAAGAGGATGTACGAAAAGGAGAAAATGTGTGGCACTGGGCAAGAAGTTGCCAGCGCTAAATGCCAAGCTCCAACTGGAGCTAGTCAAAATCAGTATTATTATTATTAATAATACCATTATCACGTGCTGGCCAAATTGTGGATCCATCGGAGTGTTTTCTCCTTCTTTAATTTGCCTACTTCCTAGGCTGCAAAAGCTTTTTTATTAATGCTATTATACTTTTGGGAAATATACACGTATATAAGGCTCTTAATATATACATTAAATATTTGAAACTGGGTATTTAAATAAAGGAGACAATATGTGTTTTCCATAAATCTGCAGTCGGGGGGAATGTTGTGTGTGTGGCTGGACAAAACATATATATAAAGAAATAAAAACATAATCTGGAAAATAAAACTGGAGGTGTTTTAACTCATGGGATTAGGGACTAATAAATAAAATCAAAGAATAACAAAATTTAGGGGAGAAAAAAATGTGAAAACAGAACAGCTGCGCAGACTTCTTCTCCGGTTACAGAACGAAATAATGGGTAAAGTGCGTGGCCAAACATAACACATTAACCTTTTCATGGCAGTGCAAAACCACAGGCGTTTCAGTGCCCACACCACATTATTGGCTGTGCCATAACAGTCAACTTGCAAAATGCTAGGTATTGTTGGTTACCCATATGACTACACTTCAGTTTCCCTAGATGTCATATAATTACATTAAATTAAAAGGGGTTTATTCACTAAATGCTTGCAGGGGAGTTGTAGTTTCCCCACACTGACTTTACATTATGAGAGGCCAACTCCAGTGAGCTTCTGCTCCAAGAGTAGTTTGGGTGGCCCCCCAAAAAATCATATTTAACTCAGCAAGATTTCTTCAAAGTGACCTCACTGATTTAACTATTCATTATGCAGGGCCAGCTCAGCAATTCTAAAAGAGACATTTTCCAAGCCTTCATAACATAGAGTGAACTGAGGCACTTCAAACCACAACTCTCCCAGCAAATGTTTACAGTGAAAAGGCCCTTCGAGATATCTTCTAGAATATCCATATCAATACCAAGGACTGACTCTCTCACGGACCAACACATAGCCAACGTACATATATCTAACATTTACTAAATCCATATGTCATTATTTTACAACCCAACCGAAATTTTTCCATGACTTAAGAGTATTCTTGTAGAGTCATGCCATGTCTATCATTCTCTTCTAAATTCATCACAGATCTCACTGAACAATTAATCTCAAAGACATATACATAAAGTTCACCCTGATGTATATTTATCAAATGGTTTTTGTTGGCTTAAAAAATAGAATCTTTTCATTCTATCATTACAGAACAGCTTAGAATCACGCAAAGACAAACGCATCAAGACCGGAGAGTTTGGAAATGTGGGCAGATAACACAAAACTCACTTATTCTGAGAGATTTGCCTGGCTTGGTATCTGCAGGATTCATAGTTAATTAGAATTTCAGACGTTACCTGTGTTTAAACGTGTACCCACAGCGGCTCCCGGGATTTTTATCTCCTAAGTTTTATGTATAGCCTTTTTTAAAGACCAAAATATACAAGATATAATGCTTGGTTCATTTTCTTGTTTCTTGTTAAGTAAACAATAGAGTTACTCAGTTTTAATCACCCAGCAGGACCAATGAAGTCTAAAGAGGAATGGACTTAATTTGCATTTACAAAAAAAAATTAGCTCAATTTGGTTTTTCGGAGGGAAAAGTGACTCAAAATATCACATAACTAACAAAAATGGCAGCTTCCAGATCTGCAGGGATAAACCAGGGAGGTTTATTGGAACAATGAGATAAAACCAGTTTTGGAAAGATGGATATATTTTAAGGGTAATTTCCCAAATAGGACATTTCTGAAACATTAGAAACATTAGACTTGGGGTCTGTCATTATTCATGAGAATAGTAAAACTTGATCTATGCACGTCATAAATACATATTTATTTTAATTCAGACAAGATGAATCAATTATCATTCAGTAATGGCTTTAAACGAGCACAAACATTACTGCTTGCTTCATACATATATCATACATATGATATAATATACCTTGAAATCAGAAATGGAAAGATGAAATATACAATTTGTGTTTTTTTTTTTAGTCAAGAAAATGTTTAAGAGATAATTAAAAAGTGTACATTCTCACATTTCTTTGCAGCTGTGCCAGATAATGCTAAATTATTATTTGGGGGTCATAAACTGAACTCTGTAATCCTATGCAATTTATTAAGCATTTCCTTTTTGGCTGAGCCAAATTTGAGATCACTCTATCATTTCTCTTTCTTTTCTTTCTTAATGTGTGTTTGTTTTTGTACTCGCAGCCAAACCAAATCAGTTTAACTCATGGCAGCGTTAAGGATTCTAATTTACCCAGGAGTGCTCAATGTCTGACGCTAGTCCAATATGTCAGTGAAATTAACCTGTCCTGTCTGAATTCTCCCAACCCAAATTTGTTTTTATTAACCATATAAACTCCAAATACTGCCCAACACCTATGTTTTCAATAATGAAAGGGATATTATATACAAAGTTATCTTTTTTCACATAATGACCTTTACAGAACATGTGGTTTCTCATACGGAGGTCTCCCCAGGCCAAGTTTCGCCATCAGGAGTTAAAGGTCTATACGAGCGACTCTATTGGTCGCTTGTATGGACCTTTAACTCCTGGAGCAAGGAGACCATTGGTCTCCCCAGGAGGAGTTTCACCATCAGGAGTTAAAGGTCTATACGAGCGACTCTAGTGGTCGGCCATCTTGTGTCCTACATACAGCATGTATAGCAAATGACCTTAACGTTACAAAAGGTCATCTTTTTCATGATTATTTCGTTCACAAAGCATCAAAGAGATGTCATCTAACTTGTGCTGCATCCCTTCAGGTTATCTGCTAGCGGTTATATAGACCCTATAATTCAAATAATTCTTTAAAAAGTTTAAACCCGATTGTGCATTTGATTCAATGAACACAAATCTGAGACCAGTCTCTGTACCTTTTAAAGTATGACTATTCTTAAAATGCATCTCATTCAAAAATGCCTTTGAGGCCATATTGAGACATCTCAAAGGCATCTGCCATGTAACATGTAGCCCACAAGCACTCCTACATTTTTTCTTAGTGACTTCATAGTGCAACACCAGTTCATCAAACTAAAAGATGATATGAATGAATATTATTCGAATAATACAATGCAGCTATACTTTCATGTTTAGATACTCTCATCCCCACTTGCGAGAATAACCATACCATTAAATGTTAGATAATATCTCTTGTTCACTTAAGCCCAACACCAATAGATCAGTAACACAAACCGTCTAATTCTAAGACATTCTTCGCCGTGCTTTGGTAACTAGCTCTTTTTTTTTTTAAATGTAATCCAAGTTGAGAACCTATTAAGGAGACCTTGGGGAGTTAAGGTTTATTTACTGTCAGTATTTTAAGGATATGATGATCTCTTTGTGCTTCCTCAAACGGAAAATTAAATATTGATGACAGATCTGTGCATTACTATAGGTTTTGTTGCATCTGAAAATATGAGGAAAGTTCACACCGAAAAACTTGATTTTATGCCTGTATGCTAACAATATCCAATGCTGATTTGTAGCAAAGATTCAAAGGAAACAAACTATTAAAAGGTCGCTAATGTCTATGTGCAGGGGCATTTATTCTACATACCTTCCTCCCTCTAAATGTATAGGTGATTCGGCAACATTCAAGCCCAAGAAGCAAGTCAAACAAAGTCATAGTTTTATTTAAAGCCTACTTTATAGAGACTATAATAACAATAAAGAAATATTTAATTATACTATTAACACACACCCGACAGCATTGAAAGTCTCTATTTACAAGAGGGGGGTGAATTGGTCAATCAGATACTTAGCACACAATCTGATTTGTAACATCACAGAAGAAACGGTGATGTTACTGTAGCGTTGGCTGATATCACTTGAGATAAGTGACCAGTTCACAAAGCAGTGTGTAAACAGTCCATGCGATTAGCGCAAGGTCACTCAAAATGATAAAGCGTAATTATTGTATCTCTCTGTATAATTTGTACAGATCACAAAAAGAAGGATAAACAGTTCTTTGTCGGCCTTCATGCCCTAACAATAAACAGACACCATTTTTTTAACCCAATACACAGAACACAGAGCCTCCTGTCTAAACATTTTGGGGGCACTCAATGCCGTCAATGATATGAACCACCCAAAGCAGCTGCGAAGTGTCAGCAGCAGATGAAACTCTGGTTCTGTTACAAGAAACAGGACACAGGATCGCTTTGGTGTCTGTATACATTGTTTCAGAACATTGGATCATTGCAATAGCCCATCCCAATCTGTATAAATACTCCCATGTGTATGCAATTAGTTTTGTCCGTGGGCCACTCTGGCAGGGGGGAAAAAACAGCGTCTGCGGAGCTTCGTCTCCCAGACAGCATTCTTCAGTGCCAAACGGAGAACCAATTTTCTTATGGTTAATAGCACAGTGGCTAAACAGTAGGCTCCTATATATCATCCATGAAGTTAATGAAAAAGCAGGAATCTAGGCCTCAGCTGCTTTCTATTTAGGAGCTAAACCTTCACCATGGTAAGGAGGCAGCTCCATGGGCAGCGAACAACAGTCAACAGAAGCCAATGACAAACAGCAGACACCAGGAAAAGGATGGAAAAGGAACACCCACGTCTGCCTTCAATGTGTTTGGAGGGACTGAATCGGCCGGGCTAAAAACACTGCATGTTTACAAAAAGGCTATTACAATATTCATTTTCTGTGTGTTTTAAGGAGTTCACCTCCACGGATGTACATATTTACTACTTGCAAGCGTATCACATGCACTTAGGCCACTTCCAGACAACCTAAAGGACTAATGCTGCCTAACGTGGGACCCACACTCTCAAAAAGCATGACGTTAACAACAATAAAAGTAATTCTCCATCAATAATACTCTGATAGGTACCCAACTGGGTCGATCTAGATTTTCATGGAGTGCTTTATGACTACACGGAAAGTCATAAAAACAGATAACTGAATCAGGTATCAACGGAGCAAGAACACTGCACAAAGTCCCAATATAACTGCCGCTAAAGTATCAGTTGGCTTATTAGCTATAGAAAAGAGGCTTAAAATTTTAAAATATAATTTCCACTTCACAGCGGTGATACAACAGCCTTTGTATTTACTAGCATTTACTTTTAGAAGCCCTAGAAGTAAAATGATTTGAGACAAATGCTTTATCAAGGGTAAGTTTTAGATTCACATTCATTGTGCCACATGGCTTCACTAAAAAAAACTAAAACTAAAGGTATGTGCTGTACAAACACGCCAAAATGAATTTTTACAATATATTGGATTTTATTTATAGGGTGGTAGGAGATTCTGCACTGGTACATGCTCAGAACATGCCAAGAATTACCTCTATTAGATTAAGCAAATAAACCTTCATTTTATTCTTTCCATTGAGCTTTTAATCGCATAAATAACACACAACCTATTATGAAAATTATTATTCATTATTAAAATCACAACTGCCTTAAAGACGAAGTCAAAAGCAAAAGAAACAATGGTGGAATGTGATAAATTAAGGGTGACATGCCACCCATGGACTACAAACTACTGAGATCTAGATTTTATATGATATCCCCGTACGAGGGATCATAGACTCTGCATTTGCTCAGCTAATGGAGCAGTGCGTGTGAATCCCCGGTATAAAGCCATCATTATACTGGCTCATTCAAAAGACACACTGACACTTTCGAAATCCCAGGATCTTGATAAGAAAAACCCTTTTATGCCTTGGTGCTTAGGGCAGGAGGCACCTGTAATTCATACATCACGTTTTGTTTAATATCTGGCCTCCTGCCTTTCATCAGCTCTGCCTATCTGATGAGAGACGCTCTGTTTATTTCTGTCACTATAACCCCAGCGGATCTGCTCTGTGAGCAGCATGCACCGTCTTGCCGAGGGTGTATAGCAAACGTTACATTTCAGCGTCTGTCTATGACTCCATTATTATTATTTAGGTTGAGAAATTACAAACAAAAAGAAAATCAAGAAATAGTTTGCTGACTCGTGGAAATGAATGCATGTCTCTGGGGTATATATACAAAATGCAAGTCACATGTTTATAGGATAAAATGGACCATGTGCTTCATTATATATTTTTTTTTACGTGATACTTAGTACCTGTCCGGATTACCAGCAATTAGAAGAAATGCACAGATGTCCCTAAATTTACCAGATTTATTAAAAATAAATTGATGTTTTACTCTGATGCTTCACAACAGGTATCAAAGCTGAAGTTTTCATATGGGGTGTTTACATGTCAAACATTAGGCCTAGTTCCTGTCATGGGACCTCACTAAATAAAAGCAAAATCGTTGAAAATAAAATGTTTACTTAATTCTAGAATAAGTTTACCCGCCATTCTAATTAAAATTATATTGTTTTTGGTTGTTGCTGAACAACCATAAGAATCAAATCAGCTTCTTTGATAAAATGATTACCTTTTTTAAAATGTTAGAAAATTCTCAAAACAGAACACTGCTGGCCAATTGTTTTACGGGACCCCCTTCACCTAGTGATGGCCTTCTCAACTTACTTTGGTATTCCTAGCATGATGTTAATGAGACAACAAATATATATGAAATGAAAATGCTATTTTATTGTGCGTTAATGATTTCAACAAAATGAATATTATTTAAACAATATTTCATCTTAAGATATTCCACATGCATTTCTTCAAACCACAGAGCTTCATATTAGTTTTTTCCACTGGAGTGACGATGACAAGAGGTATGAGGTGTAGATGCAGCCCACACAGATCCATCACACAAGATCTGATCTCTCCTATGGAAAAGTGAGATCAGCTACTGAAAGACGGTCTATGAGGAAGATTTATAGAAGCTACATGAAGAGGTGTCTCGTTTTCTCCAAGTCTAGGTCTGCTGCAAAACCAGATGTTGAGCATCATTCAAAAGATGAATCCGTGAATTGAATGGTATTGCACATAGCGGAGTATTTCCATCTATGTGCAGCAGTAATGAGTTTATGAACCCAAAGCCTGTAATAATTGGAATTTCACATTCCTAAAGCCATAGTGGAGTAGGTGGGATTCTTTAGCAGAATTCCTTTCATAATGACAAAATAGGCTAAAATCTCCCGATGCGACGATACGGCTTCTTCTGATGGGTAGTGTATGCTTTCTGCAGATAAGTATCCACAGACTGAGTATTCCAACAGCCGGACCATTTCAGCTGCTAAGAATGAACTTTACAACTCAACTGAGCCAATAATATCATCAGATGACATTTAAAGGCAGATAACATTAGCAACTTGTTATGGAGGCAAAATAAATAATTCTTTGGCGGGGACATAATATTAAAATACAGACTTCTCTTTTTCAAAAGTGCTATTCCAAAAATCATTTACTGCGATTTTATATTATTAGGTAGGTGAGGTCCAAATCAGGAATAAAATGTACTTTTTATAAAGTAAAGTTTGCCATCATATATAAATAAAAAACACATACAAAACGTATAAGATGATGGCGTCCTTTCTGCCATATCCAAAAGTACACTTTAAATCCTTTAATAAGCTCTGTTTGGAAAAATGGCACATGCATCTCTAATAAAGTAACAAAATCTGGTGTACTTTTAAAATAAAAATTGTCTGGATTCAGTCCTGGCGCCAATGGTTGAGTACAGGAACCACAAGTGCGGTACTGACAAGACGATTCCAGGTCCTCTTGCAACGGGAGCCAAGACTGGATATATATTAGAGGAAATGTTACTTTATCACTCCAGAGAGCACTAAACCCCAAGGTCCAGACGAAGTTAGATTTGCATTTTCACAGATCTTGTTATCGATTTATTTTAACCTACGCGCTGCCAGAGCAATGAGCAGCATGTATTCCATGGGTTGGAACGTGGCATCTGCTGTTTGACAACAACTCCCATTTTCCAGGAAAGGGCTGGTATCATTCAGCCTCGGGGAGATGGTTCACAGAGGGGCAGTAGCAATATAGTGTTACAAACATTTGGCACCCAGTTGTGCTCAGGCCTGCCCTACACACAATTATCAAAACTACATACAAGGAGAACAGGAAGAATCCAACTGGGGTAAATACAGGCTTTAGTCGAGACATCCTGGTGGCTACTTGTAGAATTACAATTAACCCGTGAAAAGGCTTCAGACAGAGACCCACATGCCTCATTGTCAGCAGTCTCTTTGGGCTTAATATGTTTGGGCTTAAATTTAACCTAAGGCACTCCATAAAGTTATTAATAAAAACCACTCTTGCTGTTTACGTATACATCAGTTATTAGATTCATGCAAGTCACTTGCTGAGCAATAGCAAGAATGGAGAGTGTTTCCCAGTTCCAGACACTGATGAGAGTAAATTGATGGCAAGACCCTCAGAATCTGGCACTCTGGAAGCCAACCATGTGTGACCTCAAAGCTGAAACGCAGTACTATTTCTGCTACTTTGTGTCTGAACTGCCAGGCCACACTGAAGATGTAGAGCATGCACGGCTTAAGCTTCTCACCACAAAGAAACCACCACTGACCACCCCATGTTTCCGAATATATCCAGATAAAAACAGACCTCTTAATCCAGACAACCATAGCATGTGAGTAATATTATCCTTAGAAAGTTTGATCTTCATCCCTTCCATGTGTCTACCCCTGCCTATTATGAAAAGAAGTATTTAATCAGAATGGCAAATTCATAGGATATTGCCATTAAGCATCATGGGAACAAACAGAAGGCTACCAAAGCCAATGACGCTCAACCGGCTTAAAGCTGTACAGCGGATGCAGCGCATGTACTGTCCTGACAAGGACAGTAAGTGGTTATAGCAGCCCACCCCAAGCATCAGACAGAACTCATCTTCAGGTGAAAACCAAAGAACGCTTTAGTATATCCAAACTCTATCAGATTAGGAGATAATCCCATCACCACAAACAATACCCCACCCAGACAGCCCGGCGCCACAATCAGGCCACCAAGCACAGCAATGCCCATATAACACTAAATTGTTTTTTCGGGGTGATCCCAAGCTGCTCCCTCTCTCAATCACCCCTCGTCTGAGCCCCCCACCAGTGGTATATCTAAAAGCCCTGGTTCCATGACATATGGCATTTAGTATTGGCAGCACCAAGATGATACCTATCGATTTCCATTTCTGTGTAATACTGTTTATACTGACGAACAAAAATGATCAAGTTTTTGTCCGTGTGAATCTGTGTTTCAAATAAAATATCAAACAAATGAACAATTAACTAAACTGAAACTCAAGTGTAAGCAATAAAATGCAGAATGTAAACATCTATCAAAGTAAATTGATACCATACAAAGCACAGGGTGTCACCTCATGGGAAAATGGAGCGTGAAAGCACTGCGGCGGTTCCAGGAAAATGCTTCCACATGGCTCCGAATCCTTAACCAATCTCACCCAAATGTTTACAGGACACAGGGAACAAAGGCCGCGAAGCAAAGACATGCTTACTGTAGAGGGCTGAGTATAAGAACCAGAATACTTGGACTGTAAGCTCTTCTGGACAGCCGCATTGTCAACTCCCCCTGGTCTCGGAATCTATCTTATATTCTAAATATGGTTATTCATAGAAAAAAAAAATAATTTCTTGGGAAACTGTTCAAACTTAAAACTTATTCCATATGCGCTTGTTGTCACACTTATATGTGTATTATAGCATGCAGGGTCTTAAATTACCCAATTAATTACTTAATTCAAATCAAACAGCAGCAAAATAAACACCAACTAGGAATAATTATCTGGCATTACGTTTACACATTTATGTTTTAAATAATGACATTTTAAATATTAGCAAACATACATCTTTGAGTTACAATTTTTTAGCCAATACAGATGACAATTCTCTGGCATAAAGCGCAGCGCTTTTCTTTTTCAGTGGGCGTCTGTTTAGCTTCATGGAGCGTTTTTACTACAACGATATAATGCACATGAGCCAAAAGCCCTCTTGTCGCACACTGCTATAGTTTTCAGTAGGATGGAATTAACTAGGGACATGTGTGACATAATCAGAAACAACAATGCTACAAATACATAGTGGTGCACACCGCCAATATACCCTAAACAGAAAGGCATGCTCGCTCACATAGTATTGCCTCTAAGGCGAATAGTATATGGACAGGGGTGATTATAGCATTTAAGGGTCCTAAGGTTAAAGATGTATCAGGGCGCCATCTTTAACACAGCTGTACACTACACACACACTAACAAACTCACTATTTATGATCATAAATGTTTTTTTGGAAAAAGAAAAGGAAAAAAAACCTATTACTTTTAAAGAATAGGTGTCACTGTCCTATAAATGGCTTCCAAGCTACCTGTAAGGGACCCCTGAGGCCAGCAAAGCTTGATGTACATAATGTTTTACGTTAACACCATCTAAAAGGCACACCAAAGAAATCCTACTAGCCTTAGGCATGTATTTTAACACAAGTGAAAACATAAAAAAGTAGAAATAAAGATACAGGACGGATACGAAGAGTTGGGTCCACCATGGTGCCAATGCATACTAGGGACCATTCAAAAACTTCCTGGCTCCTCATTTTTAATACGCAGACATTAAACATTCATTTATTTCGTATGATATGATTTTTAACTTAATTGCCAGATAATTGAAGACACAATGGAAAACTAACTTGCCATAGGTAGGCAGGCCAACATTTCATTAGACCGTGAAAAGCAAAATCTGACACTGCCACACGGCCAACCCTAGGAGGTTCTGGAATGGTTAGCTTCATTTCATACATCTGCTTGTAATTTATAGCCATAGGATCAGCAGCACAGAGATGATACACCCTGTCCAAATCTAGCTAATTACAAACATGTTACCAAAACAACCAATAAATATTAATCCTGAGCCAAACGAATACTGACTAAAAGTACATTTTTTGGAAAGCTGTGTTTTTAGTAAGACAGATCCCACTTCCTTCGCAGTGGAGCGGATATGTTTCTTGGCTGAGAAGGTACACAAAGCCGTTTAAACAAATATTGTTTGATTTATCAAAGATAATAGAATCAACTGCTTAAACTAGAAAGGATGGCGAAAGCTTTGATTTCCACTTAAATGGGGATTCAGATTGTAGCAATCTTTTTTCTAAAATGGTTAGAAATAAACAATGGAATGTATAATAAAAAATATCAATCCCATTAACATATAATAAAAAATAACTATTTTCTGATTTTGTTCCCATGCTTGTTCTCTGCGCAGCAGTGGGATTCACCATGTTCCTATGTGTAAAATCGGCTCAGGGGTTTCTAGTGCCCTGGGGGAACAATGTATCTAGCACCCACTTCTGCATGTACATGCTTGCTATCATGTGAGATAACCTTTTGCTGGTGACCCTAAGCAGCTGCCTTTGTGCTGGAGCTGGTCTTGTCCCTGTCTTTTGTTGTGAATTTTTATGAGTAACATGTGACCAAGTTATATCCCTTGGTTTAAATGACCTGTAAGTAAAACTTTGTACTGAATGTGATGCCTTCCATGCAAGGAACCCATACATCATGCAAACAAGCTGCCTCCTTTGTATAGTTGCTTGCACGTTCTATAGAACCGGTTTCCTGACATCTCTTGAAGGCCTCTGTGACCCTGACGTTAGACGTGAATGTAGATTGTGAGTTCCTATGAGATCATGCAGACTGAGACCAGTGTTTCAAAAATTGGAAGCAAACATCTTAAAATGTCCTACAAAAAATTCTTTAAATTTAGTGCTCTAGAGATTTACGCCATTTTACATAGCTGTAAAGGCCTGTTGTTTTCATGTCAACAAAGCCAAATAAATTGCTGTGTAAAATAGATGGGCTATTAGCTGCCTAAAGACTACACCTGGGTAGACCTTGCACCTTTTTAATGAGAGCAGGAAATGGCAAGCCCAAATATGCCAGGTTTTAGGATATGTCTCAAACAACAGTCAATGACATAATTTGATAATTTTTGTATGCAATCAGCGCATATAGACAGGAAGGTAATCTTCGATGTTCTTTTCGATACAACATCTGCCAGTAGTTATGAATGCGCTATTTTGTTTCTCTTATCAGCACTAGGAAGTACAATCTGCTGGTTCATATTACTAAGAAACGTTGCTTCAACTCATGATTTAAATCTCGCTGTTTAGTCTTATTGTACAACCGGGGAAGTGCATGGATCCCATACATTAACTTATTTAAAAATAAAAAAAATTACATGTATTCTGGAAAAAGACACACTGGAGGTTCTGTATAATGAGCAATCTAATGCACAGCGGCACAGACTGCACTCACCATGGCAAGAATTGAGTGAACCCGGTGATTGTTCAGCTTCTACTCCAGAGTTCCTGTGTATGTAGTTAAATGAAATGAAGCTTATGTTTTATAGCACTGCTACGAGTTAAGCGTACAGCATGGACATAAATATGTCAACTAAAGATGGAGAAACTGTTTTCAGGATAACTCATTATATTGTAACATTGTGTGCATTCAGCTTACATCTGCCTGAGCAGGAAAAGTTTTGAGAAGTACAAAATAGTGTAGGAAAGAATGCATTGGAAAGGCCACTGCCCCATATATTATGCAGCAGGTGGTTATCCTGAATACACATATAAGTTAAGGTGGTGCAACCCAAGCAAATCCACCGTACAACATGTTTGCCCTCTTCTCATTGAATTATCTCTTCCAGTGTAGATCAGCGGTGGTTATTCCACAGTTAGGCAATGTAGATCCAACACTGAGGCGCTAGAGAGTAAAGGGGATGTTGGCTACTGGAACCCAACCATACAGTAGATTATCTTCTTGCTGTAATTGACTCATGCCACTAAAATCTGCCATTTGGATTCTTTGAGGAAAAAAGTAATAAGATTAACAAGTTCTTTTTTTCTAATCCTTTAATTCTCACCTTAAGTACATGAGAGGAAGAGCATGTGGGAAGTAAGCCTTTCAATTGCAGAGATTCCATGATACTCTCAATATTGCAACACATGATAATAAAATGGGGGAGAAGGCTATTATATGAGCACTGTGCTGCCCAGATACATCATCAGAAGACATATTCACGTACGGACATACACGGGCCAAAAAAAAAAAAGAAACACACATGGACATGCTAAAAAAGCTGAATATTATGGCCTTTTAAATACCTGCTGTAACCTGAAAAATTTGTTTCAAATATGCAACAAACCACTCCAAAGTACTAATACCAAGGAGATTGTCTCCTTTAAGTAAATATTAAGAAGGTTTGCTGCGCAGTTCGCCGCCTCCGGGGCCCAGAGAAGAACCGCACTGCCAGCTGGATGGAATGCAGGGAATCAGAACGCTAGCAGCCCGACAGCCTGCTCTTTCTACAGTCCTAGATATCAACAACAAATGTCTCATGATAAAAGTGTATTTGAAGCTGTAATCTGTTAGATATGGCAAGCAGACAAGCAATTCTCTTTGACATTTCAGTTCCTCTTGTTCTTTCTCATCAAAGAAATGATCCTATAAGATTAGCATTCTGGATTTCTTTCTGCATTGTAACTTTTACAGAAGATTAATTTTCATCAGCACTGTGATATCGCCATATATATATATATTATATATATTATATATATATATATATATATATTTATGTGTATATATATTAATATATATATATATAACAGCAGAGATTTTGTTCCACTGAATACCATTGTGTCTGCGGTTACAGGTATCAAAAACTTTGTCAGCTAGAGTAAATCCTACATACTGTGAAACATGAAGCCTAACCACTGGCCGGCAAGTGAGCATTACATCTGTCTATATATGATATAAATTACAGGTTTTACAAACAGACATCAGAAATGTAATAGCGGTTTATGTATTCTTCTGGATGGCTGGGGATCTTTTCCAAATAGTATTAACTAAACATCATTACAATTCCCTCTTTCTACCTGGTGGTGAGCTTAAGACATCAGGAATGTTGATTAGATTTGAAATACAATTTTAACAAAATAAGGGAAACCTGAGATATTGTTCAGACAGAATTATAACCTGACTCCAACTAAGCCAGCTGCCAGAGCTATTTAAAAATATGCTTTCCCCGCTCCAGATGCCATCGAAATCTTACGTAGATGAAGAACAAAACTGTTTGGCCGCACTGGGTGACCGCATTTTCTTTGTGCGTTTGGGGTAAATGCAGCTCTTGCGAGGGCAGTATTTACCACTGCCAGTATTTTTAATTTGGTTCTCAAAGCCCACAGACATTATACCCATGACCTGCTTCCTCTACACTGAATAATGGTGCATAAAGTTCAACGATTGTTTCGTACGAGTTTAATTGCTGAGAAATGAAATGCAATGGGTCGATGAAAACCCAGAGAAGGAATATAACTTTTTCTCGTTTTTATTTCCTTTTTCCCCCAATCAGCCCTTAACAGCTTTAGATACCGTACAGCTGACCTTGGTCACTCTAGCTGTAATTGACTACGAAGCTCCGGTAGACGAATGGGTGGCTGACCATTATGGGAGTCCGCTACGCAGCTGGACTGCCACATAGACTCGGTCTATCAAACCATGTTAAAGGCTCCTGATAACGACTTGTATGTTCTATTCCAGGCAATTAACTTCCCAGGATATACAAATAACGATATAAAAACACAGGATTCAAGCTTTTGCCTTTGAACCAAGGAAGCCAGAGGGGATTTTATTTCGGTTTTTATGAGTTCAACCATTTCTGTTACTTAAATTGTAGCACAAGCATATCATACAGCAGTCTGCCGTGTATGTTTGCTCGTTACAAATAAATACTTCACCAGAGATTTCAAAATGGAAGTAAACGCAATACATGCCATCAATCTGGAGCACATTAAAGTGTGCAGCCTGGCCTCTGGCTACGTTGATGTTCAGAGTTAGACCCAGTGTTTGGTTAACATTATGGACACCTGGTTAAAATACGTCAGAGTCACATTTCAGCCTTCAAAATCTGTAAAATATCATGATATCTGCATGTCTCAACTTCCAAAACTAATTACCCACATACATACAGCACAATATACAAAAACGGTCATGCCTTAGTTCGGACCCCCAGATTTGCCTAGGGGGATCCGTAATTCACAGCAGAATTCTCGGTAGCTCATGTGTCTTCTCTAGGGGCCACAGAATCCCACTCCCTGTGCTTTACCTAAAATTATTACATGGGTTTTGCTTCCATGTAGGTCAACGGTGTGACCACACTGCTGCTAGATTTTGGTTCATCCACACCCCATCCCCTACCACTGTCACAGTGTGAAAATGACAAACTCTCAGCCTTTATATTATGGATCCAAGACGAGGTATGCGACATCATAACACTCAACTGTGTAATCAAAGCATTTCCAATACTTCAAATATTTTTGAAATCACCCTGACAACATAATACTATAAACCTTTTTAATAGTTTTACTCCATCGTTTGTATATTTTGACTGAAGTGGAATGTCACATTTAGCCTCAAGTATTTGACTAGAGACTGACAATAATGGTTTTACTTCCCTGGCTTCATAATCCCAGTGCCTCTTTTATCCTTGCTTTTACACATCAGTTTGTACAGTCGTCAGAATGTAAACAGAAACAGCAGGATTTTTAATGATTTATTAGAAAAGAAAAAAAAAACATATGATATGGCCTGAATCTCTTCATAGACTGGGGGGTGTTCATTAAAGCCTAAATTTGAAGACCCAAATTAAAATGGTGAGTAATGGTGTATGTTAAGAGAACACAGCTTTTACTTGGATAAAAGTACTCAGCATATTTATTTATATATGCTTAAGTAAATTAGTAGATAGGGATAGGCAAAATGTCTGTGGCTTGGGTTGTGAAGGTCCATAGAACATCATTAAATTGTCTACCACAGACCCCAGTAAATGTCCACCATGAGCAATGTTGTCGTCTACCCCTGCTAGTAGAAGTGGTCAACGTTTTCTATGCTGACTTATGCATGGTAATTCACCATGTTTAAACTTTGAATTGACCTGAGATTATTGTAGCGGGTCAAACCTTTTTATGGTGAGATCCCCTTACTATTCAGAACTGTATTTTTCTAATTCTTTTTCCATAGGAATAATGTTTTCAGGTTAGACTTGTTCATATAATAGCTATTAAGGGATGATGCACGTTCTCCTAAATAATATATCATCTTACTTTTTCATTGCACATACATGAATTAGATGGATGCAACCACAAAAACCCACAATCTGTACCACACTGTTGAGAAACGTAACGAGACAGAACAATTTCACAACGATTATGTGAAAATATATTCCAAACTATACGTCATACGACTCCCACAGATGTCAGGAGATATTTCTTAACCGAAACAGGCTGAATCACTGAGTTTAGTCCCTCAATTGTATTTCTATTTCTTTAAAAAAAAATGAAACATGACAATTACAAGCTTAATGCATCTCTGCACGGGAGGCACACCCCATGTCCAAGATGCGTCCCGACAAGTTAATGCAGTGGGCTGTGTGCATCTGTGCGGTCGAAGGGACACTCGGGTACATGCAACCATTTCTGTTTTCTTCCATCATAATTAAGCCACATCTGCTGACAGACGTTATTAATGCAGTAGAGGACATCTGGACAACAAGGTGTCAAGACATGTCTTAAGCATATCATGCACACCAGCCTACCGTTGTATGATATGTCTCAAAGTGGCTTCTCCCATTATTCAGCCTCCTCCTGGTCATCGCTGCAACTATTCACAAAGATAGCAACACACCCCATTTGGGGAATATACTGATTCCATTATGTGGCTTCTATCCATACTACCTGCCTGATAGGTGCTTCAGATTTAGTGTCCACGGGCCACTGAAAAGTCCTTGTAAAAAAAAGTATGTGGCATGCAGTTAAAGGAAATGACGATATGATGCAACGGCTAGAAATAAAAATCTGAACATTTAAAATAGGCACATTTTCATATAAAAAAATACAAAAGTCTTTATTATTCACAGAAATCGTGTCGGTGCAAACCTTGTTTTAATTTGTTACCCCTAGCTGCGCAGGGTTTGAGAGTATTTAACTGAGGAGGCCAGTATATTTAATCCATGTTCCGGTGTTATTCTTCATGTGGTCAGCTTGAAAGGACATGGGGCGCATAAGTGAACGGTGAAAACTTTAAAATTAAAGAGAAAATTTATGCCAGAGAGAGAGAAAAAAAAAAGACAAAAAGGCGAAGGCGTTTCCCGGCAGCTTAACAGCAGCTGGAGAGGTTTGAAGCCTGAAGCGTTATTAAATCCAATCCTAAACGGAGCATTCGGGGGGAGATAAAGAGACAAAGACAACCCTCTTGTCTTTTGGTTTATGCAAATCATAAGACATTTCCTGCCTGCTAATCTCCACAATTACAGCCAGAGTGGAATAGCCTCCTTGTTGGGGTGCTTCATTAGCACAAACGATAATTAGTTGGTCTTTTTTAAAAAAAAAAAAAAAGCACTGCAATTTAACCCATTGAATGCCAGAGAGGTCAGCAGGGCGATGCAGAACATTGCATGCCTGGACACCGTGGCCTTTAAAAGTTGGAGAGTGTCTTGTTGGAGAGAAGCAATATAATATTAAGTTCTGCAACAAAAGTTAACTTTTGTCTATTGAGTGATATACACTGAATTTTACCGCATAAACTTATATTATAAAAGGCACTTGACTCTTTATAATAAATAGTTTAAACAGTAATGAGAGTTGTTATTTCACAGTAAATCACTGAGAAAAACCTCACCGTTCGGTGAATAAACCATAGAGTCAAGAGAAAAAACTTCTACTCTAACTCCTACATAATTAAGGTTTGCTGCTACAACAATACATACGTCGCTGTAGAAACTACACACCTTTTGTCTTGCAGATGTAGAAGTAAAATGGGAATCCACATTCCACAAAGAATTCTTTAAAATAGATT
The DNA here is from genome assembly GCA_009364415.1 of Spea multiplicata. NCBI lineage: Eukaryota > Metazoa > Chordata > Amphibia > Anura > Pelobatidae > Spea > Spea multiplicata. The sequence continues at coordinate 41,063 of VKOC01024889.1, read as the reverse complement.
TTATTAGATTGTATTAGTAGATGTTATTGTAAAATATGGGGGAGAATTCATAACAATATTTGCCAGGGGGGCTCAGAATTAGCATGGGAACACATGCATGTAGCATGCGCAGGAAGTACCAACATATTTATTTTAGGAATATATTGAGGTCATGGGTCATTATGTAATGCAATGCTTCGCATAAGAAACTCACTTTATGTGTATATGATTGGAGCAGGTATTGTAACTTCCTGTTCTTGATATTAAATAATTATTCCTCCCAGTTAAGTTGTTATTACGCTTTAGTTAGAGCTCTCCTTTGGTGCTTTGGATCCCACTGTCACGGTGGTGGAGGAGAAGGGAGGGAACTAAGACACAAAAAGGGAAGCACCCCTTTAAAACACGCAAGTTCAGATTTCAGGTTGAAGTGACCAGTATGTACATACAACATTGCAAGGAATCAGCGCACACCCAGCAAATACTATTTTAAAGCTCTTAAGTGAAGCATAAATATTGGGGGTTCCATCACAGTATATGGCCATATATAGGTAAGCCCGCCACTACGTCCCAAGTACCCCAATTTTGGCAGATCCCGCCTAATCCTAACATGGCTCTATTGCTTACCATGAAGCGGCATTGCCTTTTAACCCACTGAGACTCTCACACGTTGTTGTATAGAAATAATGATTTCTCTAGTTATGCTATATACCCAGCTCCCCTGATGTAAACATATTGCCATAGTTTGGCAATAACATAGCCAAGGCTACGTGGCATGATACATGTTGTATGGGTTCAATCTATGTGAAGGCTAATTGACAGCCCGAGGCATAAACAGATTGTTCATATATGCTATACAGAATATAGTAACAGCTTGCCTTAAAATCTTAAGCAAAATATCTCTTACAAATTGTATTTTTCCAGGATGTCAGAGTGACCCATTAAGCCAATAAGAACCATGTGCTTATTTCTCCTCGGTGAAGCTTGTGATTGAATGATGCACCGAAACACATTACAAAGCTCATAAAGGGGTACTAGCATGAAGAGTCTGCATTTAAACAAACACAGACTAACGTGGAGGGTTCCTGCAAGTAGTTAAAAGACAAACGTGGAACGAGTATAATAGAAGTCAAATACCAGCTACATGCACAAACAAACCTTGTTTCCCGTCGTCATATTGCCTACTCGTACTGGTCTGTAAGATCATATCAATGAGGTTTTCTAATTATTTTCACCAAAAAAAACATTATCGTACTTCACATTTATTTTAAGGGCACTTTTTAAGGCACCTACTACGTACAGATATAAGGGCAGACTACGTGAAGTCCTACGTCTCTAAATGCTGCCATAAAGGCGAAGTGACATGAGCCTCTGGACTGGTACAAACTCTATAGTGCATTAAGGCCTAAGTTACTATGTCAACAGTTGTACATTGAATTGGAGGATTTTGGATAACGTACTCTATTGTAGTGCATTCTTCATCGAGAACTTGGACTGACTTAGTAAAAAGACACTTAAGGCCAGCTGGATTCAGTCCAAGACAATGGTCGAGTTGTATATTGTCACAAGATGTACATTAATCTTTGTACAACTTCCACTCTCGGGAGACAAGCATCCACAAGAACAACTTCATTATCTGGCTTGAGGCTGCTGTCTTATTTTAGAGAGTGCAGTTGTTTAGAGGCTAGGAAAAAAATAGCTGTCGACTATGAAAATAAAACTAACTGGAGCTGGGCTAGTCATTCACCACTTTTGTTCGACCAACTCCAGAGAACTGCACTTACGCTGGGAGTGGTAATCGTTATGAAGCCTGATACACCACAGATCGAGTGGCATTGTGGATGCTGCACTTGTGATATAATGGATGAAAAGGGAATATAGTATTACAGGGAGTCATTATCCTTGTTATTACTGTCGTCATATATAAGCCAGGACACATATTAAAAAGTTACCACAGCCATGTTTTTTAGTAAAGCTACGGTAATTATCACGGCACATTTACAATTCCAGTTCATTACGGATGAAAATGACAGGGCTTATTGACTTTGTAGACTAAGCCACCTCCAGTTTTCCCACCCCATCTCCCTGACTGCAGGATTTACTTTTACACAGATCCCAAAGAGCATGTTGAGAGTTCTTACTAATGAAAAAGACAAGTTACTCCTTTGATGTGTAATTGCCTGCAGTAAAATTTAAACATATCCATAATGGAGTAAATCTTTTTTCCAAAATGAATATTTAAGGACAGTTGTCTGCCTTGAAACAGCTGCCCAGATGTGTTCTACAGTTTATAAATAACTGACACTTTGTACAGAAAAGACATGTGTTGGCATGAAACGTGGTTGCATCTCACTGTGTCTATTACTCGTGGCGCATCTGCTCACCAAGGACATCTTAAGGCCGTGTTTGGTCTGCCGATGGCGGGTGGGTTGTTCATTCTCCACTATGCGCAGTTTCTAGCTACTAGAGCCTCTCTGTTGCCAAAACAGATCAGTTTAACCTAAGATCCGCAGGCCTAGTTCCTCACCCAGACACATTTCGCATCCTGGCTCGTATGTGCTATAGTCTAAGAATTGCTTAAAGTTATAGTAGGTGGCACATAGAGCTTATGAAACTAGATCTTGAGGGGTAAATGGCATATCATCCGTTCAAACCATCAATAAATAGTTCAACTTACATTGCTTGTTATTGAAAAATAATAAATGAAATAAATATTAAATTCAGGAGCCATGTAAATGTTCTCTAAACCAGACACTGAGCAAGAATATATATATATATGTTGATATACAAGCTGGGTTGTCACAATGTTTAGAACTTGATATCCAGGTGTAGAAAGAGGGTACCGATTACTGTAGACATTGTGCCCTGTTATTACAACTGCTGTAATCTGTTCCATTGCAGAATCTGTGGGTTTTACCACAATCTGTCTCACATAGGCATATTATCTTTCTTGACAGGATTGATGATTTCTGCCATGTGCTGTGTACTTATTATTTACCAAAACTAGTGACTTACTGAGCAATTCAGCTAAGTAAGCTGGCAATTGGCAGCAGTGTTCTGTCCAGTGCTGCATTACATTATGAACTAACGTGGAAAATACACTCCTTTCATCTATCAATTTCTCTCTTGCAGCAACATAACCTTTGAAGTAATTGCAGTATAACTCAAAAGGTGCAGGTCATCAATACGTTCTTAGACCGTTGTCAAGTAAAGGTCCAACTCAAAAATGTTTACTTATTTACACAGTGTATAGGTAAAGCTCTAGAACTCTTTTACCCTACCAAAAAAAAGTCACTGAAATTGGCACAAAATGGCATCATTTATCTAATCAACAGATGGCCGGAGTCTATTATTAGATATTTTTAGGGACGCACATTCTTCAGGTGTTACCCCTAAACTATTCTATTTCTCCCAACTACATTACCATCTGACAAATTAAATAGGAGTCCTCCACTGACCTTACTGGTCTATGTAAATTGTTTTCACACACACAAATGTCCCATGGTAACCCTGCAAGAAGGACGGATTTTAATGTGAACAAGGAAAAAAGATCTCCTTACACAAACAAAAAAATGAAATTGTCACAAACAATTCTGTTTTGTGTTGTCTTTATAAGTCTGGAGTGGTCTTTGAGCTTATCACATTGTCAGCACTACCCATGAACATGTCCTATCCCCTATGTTCAAGCTTGTACCTCCCACCGCCCATAACGAAGTGTGAACTCCAAGATAGAATATTCTAGATTCCTCATATGTCACAGGCGTTGACAAGAAAACACAAAGCATATAGCTTGTGTTCAGTTTGGTTGCATTGTGACGACAGTACACATCACTCAGAATTATGATAACAGATATTGTACAGAGGTTGTGAGAGAACTAGAAAATACTGTAATATTGCGTTAAAAAGGAACAGCTCCGCTTTTGTATAAAAAAGCAGTTAGCTGTCAAAGCTAAATTGCACTAGGTATTGCACTAGGTATGCAATAAAACTTCTACCAACACCCATCTAGCTCTGTGGCACTGTGATGATGCACAGTAGGAGTAAAGCCCCTGTAGAATGTTAAATATGCAGCAGCAGAGCCCTAACAACGACGCTCTTTGACATCACCTCTGACCTGTTTCCATGTGAACTTTATAATTTGAGTCTACCTCCTCAGCATTCCAAAAGTCAATAAAAATATTCAGAAAGCTGGACAAGTGTAATTTCTTCCAAAGCCCAAACCAGTAGAGAAATAACAATCGGATATCTTCTGGGCAGACAACATGGTAACTCAACATGGTAGCCAGTTTTGAAGGTACTACAGATCGGGGATTGTAATTCACACAGAGCGGGGGAGATGCAAAATGCCCATCTCTGTTGCTTATTGATATATATATATATATATATATATATATATATATATAATATACATACACATTTGAAGACTTTCCCTTTATACCTGTTGGCTTCACCTCTTCTACACTTACAACCGTAGCGTTTTTAACTCCTTTAAATAATTGTTTGTCTAAAATAGGTTAACACCGTTGAACGGTAAAGAGAAGTCTCTGTGCACAATTTCTGTTAAAACATGAGTTGTCGCTTATTACTTCCTAATCATTTTACCACCAGAATTAAGTGCTGCTTTCTTACTGTGTAAGGATTCTTTAATCAGTCTTGACAAGCATCCACTTTCTAGTTGGCTAGGTCCCAGAAATCACAGTTGTGCTCTATTACACATTATGTCTTTCCATAACCTCTCGGTTCCTCTGGGTAACATACCTCATTTCGTAAACTCGCCTCTTGCTACATGGCTGTTCCTAGTTTGGTGGAGTGAGAATTGGTTAGCAGGGTTAAGGAGAGTTGACCAGAGAGAGGACTGATGTTCCGTTACAGTTTGCCACTACGCTCATATTCTGAGTATACTAAAAACAAGCTTTTGTTGCATCAAAATAAGCAAAAAGTAAGTTAGTAGGGATAAACAGTAAAGTAAACCTATATACTCATAAATTATATATACATTTGCAGGGATTACAGAGGTTTTTAGCACACACAAAAAGCAGATAATAATGCTGTAATATCGAACTACAGCACAAAAGGAGGGTAAAGGTAAAAAAAAACATTAAACATTACTATCGCCAACACGATATAGTTGATAATCAGTCCCAATTAAGGCAGACATCAGCCCAGCCAGGAATGCGTAGTACTTTGTAAGTGTGTTTCCACGAGAACACAAATGTTCAAATACAGAACGTTAACAAAAGTCTAGAACACCCACTAAAAATAGAAGGCACTGATATCTAATGGTACCCTGAACAAACCATATTGTTCCGATGTTCTTTTGTACTTTTTCAGTACTAATGTGTGCAATTTTTAATTATTATCTATCGACCTATACAGAGCCACCATATTCCAGAGCTCTGTACAACGGGTAAACAGGACATAACATGTAGCCCATCACTTAATAATTTGGAACAAAGCTGTTTATTAACTAAAGGGAGAGTTGTCAGGAGAGGTTATTCAATTATTCACTATCAAGGGCCAACACTAGTAAATTTCTCCAGTGTAAAAGGCTGAGCAGGTCCTGCATAATGGATATTTCAATGTGTAATGGGACTGAAGAAAACTTGTAGATTTAACTATACCAAGTTCTTCCTGCAGTATAAACTCACTGGGATTCGCCCTTCATAATGTAATACTCAATTTTCCTGTCAACTCTATCTTTAGTGAATAAATTCAAAACAGGAGAGGAAGGCCCTGTGCAAAGAAGCTTACAATCTAAGATCTAAGTATCAGCACTTCTTAGGCTAAGTATCTTCAAATGATCCTCGGTAACCTCTGCACCGCATCTATTCATGTGTTAAACTCTGGGGAAAGCAACACTATATGCTACAGCGATGGAGCTTAATGAGATCCATTGTCCATTGCTCTGCTACTCCTCCAACATCAAAGGGATAAGCACAGCAGGGTCTCCATGAGAACCCTTTCTGTCCCCAGGTAGCATGTGCTTTTAGCAGTTTTACTCACTTTCAATCAATATATATAAAAATGGAACTAAAGTCATATTTACAGGCATTAACGTAAACAACTGTATTATAGATAAATGTATTATACGTTCTTAAACGGAACCACAGTAGTTTATTTTACTAAATAAGCACCTTTTTGATGGATACATTCAAATAGATCATACTTATTAAAAGAAACACGGTCTGATTCCTCAAGCAGCAGAGTTGAGTTAGCGGTCATGTACTCAAAGAACTAGCATTCATTTCCTAATGTATACAAGGTTTGAAATTAGATCCCAACGTCCAGATGCTCTTCTCTGCTGGGAATAAACATATCTTAGAATCAGATATGTATGGAACTGTTTCGTAATAGATAGACCAGTACGGTCCCACCAACCTCCGTCCTCTCCGGCGGAGGCAGTTCCAAACATCTGTCATTGGTGCTACTTAGATTCATCGTTCTCAAACACTAATTAGTATCACAAACTACATCAACTATATCAGCAAGATGTCACCCCATACCACATTTCTAAAAGTGGAAGGGCAAATATATATTAATATTAATTTAATATTTTAAATATATAATATATATTATATGCAGATCCCCAAATTTGTAAATTTCGATACAAAGAAATCTGTTTTTTTTTCTGGTTGATTTTTAGGCCCAAAGCAAATAACGGTGTATGTAATCTCAGTCTTCAGCGTACATCGTTAAAGTCATAAATATCATTAGATTAATTCAACGAAGAAGTACCAGCCTGAAAATTTGCCAGATTATAGTCAATTTACCTAATATTGAGCACATTCTGTAGCGCTGCTACAAAACTTAAGCGAAAAACTAAAAACAACAAGTCCCTGTCTTTAAAAGCTTACTCGGAATTTTTATTAGTATTTTGTGTTGCTCTAGGCCAGCATACAGTATAATGAACATTTTAAGCAATGTTTTTATTGAAGAGCGGATGAGCTACTAAAGGGGGCTGGTTGACAAATATATTTTATTATTTGCAAAAGGTAAGGCCGCCGTTCTAAATAAACATACTTATCACACTTGTGGGACATTAGAGCTTACTCAGCAGTGTAAAAGACAATACTTGTCACCACTACCTGGCAAAGGTCAGTGATACAGACGTATCATTATCGGCCATCGGTGTGCACGCTTCAGCAAGATTAGGGAATGAACAGAAAAAGGGACACTGGAAACGTTGTAGGATGCGAGAAAAGTAAAGGTTATACATTAAGGGTATTCAGTGTAGTTCGCTACATACTAAAAATACTTTTTAGAAACTGGACAATTGTCCCAGAAGATTAGGTATAAATCCTTGGGAAAGAAACAAGTTTGATGGAAGAAATAAAATCAAGTATGGGGGTTGTGCTCTCTAGATGGGAATGGCACGCTATAAATGTGAAGGGTAAAAAAAAATTTTTTTTTTCATTAAATATTGCAGAGGAATATAATAAAATGCTGTGACATGGCCTGGCCATTACTTACAGGATTGTAAACAAAGGCCACTTATTCACTGGGCCCAAGCAACATAAAAAGTAATAAAAGCTGAGAAGGGTTATGTGCATTATCCTTGTGTTCAATTTCGTTGTGTGTGTAGGCAAAAAACACTCTCTAGAGCGATGACTGATTTTCATATTACCGGTACTTTTCATACTTGACAAGGGCACTCCGTAATTTTCTTTTTCTTGCGTAAGTAAACACATGCTTCTAATTTTCAGAGGGTTTATCCATCTAAGAATGTTCACAAGAATTGAGAAGACAAAGCCAGCTAAAATAGCATAAACATATTACAGTATTTGTAGCAATTGCAGGCCAAAAAAGGATTGGAGGGAGGAAATGACACATAATAAAGGTTTCAAAAAAGTCACTGACCAAGCTACATCTAGACAAAGGCCAGTGTGAAAAACAAGGCCACAATGGAATAGGCCACAGAGGCCATAGCGGAAAGGAAGAAATGCAGTAGATGACAAGGTGCTGCATGTGAGACAAGAGGTGACACTGCGCCTAGTTAGGTCCTTCAAGCCTCTACATTGTTCTCTGCAATTTCTCCTTAGTTGCACAGCACATTTATTGTTCTCCTCCACTGGCAAACATTAGTGAACACTTCCTATATGACAGAATATATCACTAAACGTATATTTCAAGCGTAAAACTGTAATAATATGAAAAAATGGCTATACGAGAACCCTATTAGCAGCTCCATCAGGGGTATGCAGGAGAGTTCTGGATTAAGGACCCTGCCAGCATCTGCTTATGCACGTGTGCTAGTTTTATGGCCACCTCCATAACAACTTCAGTGCCAGAGGCGAAAATAAAATGATGGCCTATCTGGTACCCGCTGACATCAGGGCTTGCTACCAAATATCATGTAAGGTGTAAAAGCAAGACAATGGTAATGCATACGCCTGGGAAATATTGTTATGCTTCCCAAAAAAGTAGACAAAAAAAGTTTCTAAAAAAAATTTCAAATTGTTCGGAGAGCACCTTTGGAAAGTGAATATTACTGCTTCCCGGCGCTGGCAATGCATACTCTTTAGGGGAGATTACAAGACAAAAAAGCCTTTACAGCGCTAAAATTGTCTAACAATTTGATATATTTAAAGCTTACCTTGCTATAGCTCCAATTCTGTACAGCTGATTGCTTGCTTATGAAAAAACAAAAATCTTAAAGCCCCAGATCCCTGCCAAACAGATGTGAACTTCATATATCTGCATTCTCTCACTGCTAGCCCCGCTGACGAGCACCAGATCAGGCAAGGTAACAAAGTACTGGCACACTATATATACTACATAAAGTCATTTCTTTTTTCAAAGATATAATATTTAATAACTCCCTTTTGTGTCAAAAAAATATATACAAAACACAGTTTCAGATCTTATCTCTCAGCAGCCTGCCAGATACCCTCAGAAGACAGAACAAGTACAAGCATCGCTATGATGAATCTGATGCAAAATTCCAAAGGGATTCTTTTCTTCCAGTTTCTGGAATACATTCTCATTATGTACTATGGTTAACTTACAATGACGCATATAAATTGGCTGTGTTATACTCAGAAGGATGATTATACTATATTATAAAGGGTAAAAATGATTATGCAGTATAAATGATTAGAAGCTCCTTTCAGCAGGGCACTCCTCGCCTGTTGTCTAATCAATATGATATATACTACATGGCATGTGCCCTTTACCCATTGTACAGCGCCAGGGAATATGATGGTGCCATATAAAACGAAATATAATAATAATAATACTGAGCTTTGCTGCAGCGGTACAAACAGGTGTTTCACGTGTGTTTGCAATTGCCCCTGTTTTATAATGCAAATTTGAACAAATATTTTAAACCACTATGTAATGCCAGACGTTTCCATAATTACTACTTGGCAAGACAGTACTTATGTGTTACGACAATGTGAATCGCCTAAGTCAATATTTGAACATGATAATATTTAATAATGAATCATACAGAACAGATTTGCTGTCATGAGTATAATTTATTGAGTCTGGCTTATTTAAAGCCATCCTATCTTGACATTTTGGCTGAAACTGTAATATAAACATGCTGTACATTTGATTAATAAAAGCCTGTTTTTATCCAGCGTCCAATAAACTATAACTACTGCAGAACTCAGAGCTAAATTTCAAAGACTGTAGAGAATCCTCCCTGAGTATGAATACAGTCATTGAGAAAATGCATGATTCCTTAATGTTTTTGAACCCAGGAAAGGGTGTCAACACTTTAAAAATGCAGCGATTATATCTATGTATTAAGCTGGGCTTGGCAAGCAGGAGTTTATTTCCCAAAGCACTGCAAACTTACGTTTTAGGGAAATATAAGAAAACACCATTTTGACATGTGATTGACCAGAGTTTCTTGACGTGTTGCCATATGGTCTAAATGTCATTTAGGGACAATGCCGGCCAGTCTCTGTGAGGGTCTGGTGGGTAGATTCCGATCTCCGGTTGCAAATTATTAATAATACTAATAAAATAAATTAATCATATTGTTTCAGAGACAGGGTTACAAAAGCTCTGGCATTTAAACGGATGTCAACTACAACGCTCATCATCCCTACCAGCTGTTGATTGATAGAAAGGATTTGACTTAAAGAAGGGTGAGACACCGAAAATGGGGAAAACCAAGCAGTGTTTGTACTCCTTTTTGGTGGGTGCATTTCAGTTACTTTTTTTAATAGCTGCCAGAGAACTCAGAATAGAGACGGGGATTTATTGTGTATCATATTATCCCTAAGCGTAATGATTTCTATAGTACCTATGTTGAAATGTATTATTAAAAATATCTTAGAAACTACTGAACCGTGTTAAAATGTTAACATAGCTTATATACAAACTGTACGCTCTCTTGATTAATGCATAGCTGGGTTCTTTGGGGTGACTAGTTGTGCTTGAGCAAGGTTGAGACAGCTCTACTTTGGAGTATGACATATATTTTTAAAGGTGGAGGCCTATATAACTATGTAAGGATATTTGTCCTGGCGCAAAGCCCAGAAAATATGATACAAATTGTATCAATATTTAACTTGGAAACACATTACTCTCTATCTATATATACATTTTTTTTTCTTTACACTAGTCATAGAATAAAGTAACATCAACAATATATGAAATGTATCAATTTTAATCTTGGCCCAAGTCCTGGAATGTTACAGTGGCAACTTAAGCCAGGCTGTATTACAAAAGGATTCTGTCACCTAGAACAGTGAAAAAACCTATAGAGGACAGAAAATAGCCAATATGTTAACATATATTACAAAATCTTTCTAATATAGGTCATTTTAATAAACACGTTTTGAAATTTGACATGGTATGTGTAATCCTCTGTAACTCCTACACGTATTTTGGCCGGTCGGTGCCTTAAGCCTGACCCTAGGCATTGTCCAAACAAACCCCTGCGCCATTTACCTCTATCATCTATTCTGAGCGTTCACTATGGAGGCTGTACTGGCTAGGAACAGTGCCTATAGTGTTTATGGGCCAGTTACAAGGGAGGTCAGATTTACCCAAACGAGCAATGGAGCCAGGGATGCCAACTGCCCAATAGGGTGATCTGCCGTTGGATATGAGGCAGAGAGGCTTACGCTCCCCTGGAACTGCCACATATGTGTAACATGCAAAGGTACCTTATCTTCCCTTCTTAGGATATGCATGAGCAAACACGGTGCGGCTAATGGTTGGGAATTGTGCAAGACTGTGGGGATTGTTTGAAATGATGTAAAATTAAACATATTCCAGTATGAATCTGAGTAATCTGTGGCTCTTGAAGTCTGAAATTTGAGACCCTAGTTAGTTATTAGATCTAATGTTGATTTACAATGTTAAGCTTCACAGCATTTCACATACCAGAGATACTCACAGTTTACTATCATATGCTCTCTTTGCACACAGAACCCATCATTAGACTCTGCTATGCAACACGTATTATTTAACATAGCGAAGTACGCAAAGTAATGGTCCCTGTAGTCACTGTTTAAAAGCCAGATGTAATGACACTACACCTCAGCGAGTGAATAATGGCGGCCCCTAACTTATCTGAACAAGCTGTGTATGGATTCACTACACATGTAGTGATAAAAAGTGCCAGCAGGATACCAATTGGATAGGCCTGTTTAATATCCTAAGGTAAAGGGGAAACATGTCTCTCTCTTTCTGTCTTTGGCCTCCCACATACACTCTCTTAACAGCTATCATGCCCAGTGCCATATGTTCAAACTATCATGATGATATGCTAATACCAACGACATATCTGCTCAGAGCATCTACCCATTATTGGAATGGCTATATTGGAATAGCAAAAACTTGTGTGGCCTAAATGGCATAAAGGCCAAAAGAAACCAGAACCAGTGCAGAATACAAATGGATGTTAAGGTATGGGAGATAAGCAGTAGATTGCAGCACTCCAGCAAACTACGGGTAAATGAAATGTCGCATCTCACCCTTCCACTGTTTTTGTCCCACACCAATGCTCATATAGTCTACTTTATTTAAGTATTTCGAAGTTCTGGAGCCATATGCTATTCCTTGCCTTATATGGTATTATTTGTCCAGCTCCCCGTTAACATCCTTATTTAGATTTCTATATGAGCTGATCATGTAGCCACAATGATTCAAGTAAATGTAAAAATAATGCTGGTTCATTTATCAACATCATGTCATCATCTACTGCTCAGACATAAATGGTATTTGCCAACACTTGGCAAGAATTATTTTCCATGAAAACAGAAGTGTAGATTAAACATGCTGTATGTGTATGTCTGCCCTTCAGATTTATTTGGCAATTTCATTTTTTTCTAAATGGAATAGCAAGAGTACTTGAAGGTGCTACTTTTTATTGAGTCAAACTAGATGTTTCCATCTGAAGATGGCTCAATAAAAGGTATAAGAAGACTACATCTTATCTTGGGCTAAAGTCAATTTTCCTTGTAGATTAAGGCAATAGTTCTTCCAAAAACATTATACCTCTGGAGTCATGTTTTTTTTTCTTCCAACCATGAGGATAGGACTTCAAGTGATGTTGTAATGGGATGAAACATATCTCCCCGGCTAGATTGTGTCAAAAAGCCAAAGGAGAGCAAAGTGTACTGTATCTCACTGGCTTGACCTATACCACAGCTAATGTAGCTTTTCAAAAATATTATGTTAGGAACAAACTTTCTGTATATGTTCATTGAGGTATCAATCACTATATGATCACCTATCCAGAGGCTATATTGTTATCAGGATATAAGGTTAACAATAATGTCAGATTATTTTTAATCTGAAATGTACCACTTCACAGGTAATCAGGCATTTTGGCTTTTAATTGTTTTATAGGTAACAAACTAATACTAAGATGTGTCTGCTTGGCCTTCAAGTTGTATACTATTGCTCAAAGGATTGGAAGATAAACGTAACATTGCAGAGAAGAAATAATCAAGGTAAAAATATGATCCTTACAGCTTGTGTGGACCTTCTCACCTCTCAGTCTTAGCCTCACTGACCACATAATGTTTGTGGTCAGCTGGCCCACCTCAAGCAAAAGCCACATCAATATCCCATTATGTGCCCACTTTAAAAAGATTCTTTGGGTAAATCCAAGTGTTTCCCCGTGTGCATGTTCCACTACTCCAAAAATAAGATTACACTGGAAACCTGAAGGAATAAAACACCCCTACAAATTAATACATCAATGTAATGACTGTAATTCACTCTAAGAGTAAAATTGGCCCCAAAAATTGCTTAGTTGTTTAAATTCAATAAAGGGAGCGTTGCTGTTCTAACCTCCTGCACTTCACTATTTATTATCAGCGGCTGTGTTGGCCCTGTATAACGTATAATCTAATGAGGGAACTTTGAAGATGTCTCGCTTGATTTAACTTTACATTGTACAGAACCAGCCAAGCTCTTCCTACAGCAGAAGCTCGCTGGTGTTGGACCTTCGTTATGTACAGTCAGATTGTCCAACCACAACTCTCCTGCCATCTTTCGTGAATAAACCTCAGTGTTGTTAAGCATTTGCAGTGGAGGTGTCCCTGCATGCTTCCCCCATGCAATTTCAGCAAAGAGGTTTCGGCAGACCTCAGGCTATGTGGGTGATTCCAAAAAGAAGCGGTATCAGTTTGCAGCACACGTTTCAACGTTTATTGCTCAGTTTAAAACCAGACTCCATTTTACAAGATAGCTGATCGCTTCTAAACCTTTTCTCTGTAACTTTAGACATGCTCTTTGTTTCCTCTTTTTAACCAGTGACTGACCTCACATAAACTGCTTGGATAACCACTGCTTCCCCCTTCCATCCACACAATGGGAATAGAGCGACAGATCAAGGGAATGAGCTGCTCCAAATTGATGTTTGTCAGGTTTCTTGGATTTCACAGGGGATGATCTGGGAGGTTAACACCTCCTCGAGCCATGGAAAAACCCATATCCAAGCATTTACGATATGAACGAGCTAGGAGCGTTGTGTTTTTCTTTTACGGATATTCCAAAGCAGTTTTGCTTACTTAGGAAAAGAAAGGCAATTTTACAAACTGTCCGCAGCTCTGAACATTTAGGTAATTCTGGCAGAGGTTAATAAGAACAGAACAGCATCGCAAAAAATGTTGTCCAGCCTGTTACTGTCTATTATATCACTTTCCCATGTTATACACAAAAGATGATATTTTAATACATATATATTCCCTATTTTAACAGATTTAAGACGGATCTTCTTTTCACACATAAAACTGTGACACGTAGGCTGTGAGAAAAGTGACCGATCCAGTTAAAAACTATTATGTGTATGAAGGCTGTCTGTATATACAATGCTGATTTAAAGAGATATATTGCTTATTAGACGCGGACTTTCCACTGTCTATGGCAAGGTAATCAGATCTGAACAGGTATTCTAAGTTGTGTGAATGAAATCTAAGCACATGCAACCAGGGAAGAAACAATAGCCAATACAATTAAATTCTATGCAAATTGGCAAAACAAAAGCCTTATCAAAAATAATGGGCGAATCTGACAATCAACTGATACTGTGTGGTGTAAGTCTGTTATTTATCTATGAGTGTTAAAAACTCCCCCAAACCAAGCAAAGGGAGGGTGTCAACAACAAACACTATAGTGTATTTGCATACCTGCCAACCATCCCAGATTTCTAACAATTAGTACACCCACCTATCTCATTGTTCCCTTCTCTGTAAATTACTCTGTAAAATGATCCTTTATCTATGATCCTCTTGGAGTAACCAACAGGTATGTGCTAGCTGTAGTATTACACCTCCTATTATCCTACGCAGCACTTGGCGTGTAAAATGCTAGTTTTCATAGAATATATAGTTTTATATATATATATATATATATATATATATATATATTATATATATATATATATATATATATATATATTTATTGTCAGCTAAGTGATAATGCTTAGTCCACAACCTAAAAGTATCTATGGCTGATCTGGCAACCCTACATGTTAAGATATGATTACAGAATTATTATTATTATTTATATAGTGACAAAAATGTAAGTTGTCACTGGAAGTTGTTTTGCAGGCTTATATATTTATTCAAGAG
The DNA here is from genome assembly GCA_009364415.1 of Spea multiplicata. NCBI lineage: Eukaryota > Metazoa > Chordata > Amphibia > Anura > Pelobatidae > Spea > Spea multiplicata. The sequence continues at coordinate 26,043 of VKOC01024889.1, read as the reverse complement.
GGAAATAAAAAGTGTGAAATTCAGATGGAATAATGGAAGGAAGGAAAGGGAGAATATTTATTATTTTTATTAGCTTATATTTAACAAAATCTAAGTTATATTTGCCAGAATATCAGCATAAATAAAACCACACATTTAAAGAGCTACTAAACTTACTAAACTTAAAGTAACTTCTGATTCTTTATTAAAGCAGTGCTGATTTTTATGAAGCCCCAATAACATTTTTTGCGGTTAAAATCCCAATTGAAATGTTAGGATAAATGGAAACAGAGCTGTATTGCTTATTGGGAAGGCAGGCTTTCCTACTAACGTTCTACAGGTTTTACGTAGCGTTTTGACACTATACTGGAATATAATTGTGTTTCTTTAATGAACTATTATTTTATAGCGTTTACATTACATTTATTTATATAGCGCTAGCAAATTCCAAAGCGCTGTTTTGATCAGTGTACATAAGGAGAAGAGGGCCCTGATCTTGCGAGCTTACAATCTAGTCGATTTACATAGAGCTACGTAGATGGCTGCAAAATGTTAACATTTATCAATCCATAGGATTCAGATGAAGCCTCCCTGCCACATCCTATATGTGGAAGGAGAATATGATTCAAGAATCAAAAGAATTCAGTGACTACAAGTACATGCAACGTCTGACTGCTCCCAACAAATCTCATCACCCATTCCCGGGTAAAGATTATTTAGAGGGATAATATTTTACAAAAGGAGTTAAAAAATCAGTTCAACCGGAGTGAAAGACTGTCTTATTTTGTATATGCTAATTTGTATTTCTTCCAGTTACATTGCAATAGCCAAGAAACGCATTTAATTAGAGAAAGGCCTGGGATTGGCAAACAATGCATCTTCTTTCAGCGTGATAATGCCTGAATTCCTTTACAATTTAACTGCTAGACTAAAAGCCCTGAGCTCCGCATAACCCTCAGACATACTTAACCTAATGACAGCTTCCTTTATTGAGTAACAGCTCTAAAGGGAATTAAACTGCTGGAAATGTTTGGCTGTTGACTTGTCTAGGGGGACATACTGTTACAACCTTAGGTCTCAGTTGATAGCTTGTAAACCCCCCCCCCCAAGGAAAACAAAACTCCCTTTCCTGTAACAACCCCCCATGTTAAGGAATTCTCTGAAAAAAACTACACTTTCCCCAATACAGAGATTAGATGGACAAGATAGCGTCCCTATTATTCTGTAGTTACAGTCAAATTGGATGGTTTGCGGTTATATACTGCAGTCAAATTGCACGGTTGCCATAGTAACCAATAGAACGACCCTCTTTATTGCACCAATTTTACCACTTTGCACTAAAACCACCTCTGACATAACACCCCAATTCCACAGGGCACTGGTTTCGATTCATTTACTCGTTATGTATTGCACCCCCATGAAAAAAGATATGCACTGATGAAAAACAAGGCAGATGGTCACGCTAACCCAGGGGTGTCCCAACCAGTCCTTAAGGGGCCACCATTTTGGCAGAGTTTTAGGATGTCTCTAATTAACATGCTATCAAACAATTAACATTATGCATCACTGCACAATAGGATATGTATCCTCCTGAAAGCCTACTGCGTCTGATCTCTACTCTGCTAAATTCCAACTTGTGCCTTTGAAAGGGCCGCTAGTTCTGTAATTAGTAATGAAATCCATTTCCATGTAAATTGCAAATGCTGATTAACATGTCCACCAAAGGGCAGCGAGTGTAAAAGAAAGGCAGATTTCCTGCAGACAACTAAACACTAGCTTAACGTGATTAGGTGTCCCCTGCTGTTACCCTGCCCCTTTCTTATTTAATCACCACAATCTAACATCCATGTGACACTTAAACTGGAGTAAAGAAATTAGAAAAACAAAGCTATATAAAACGTTCCTTCAGTGAATGTAAAAAGCCATGTAGAAAATAACTGGTTCACTCGGAGGGTTACGCTTGTCTTCGGTTTCACAAATACCAGCAGGGGACACGAGGGCTGTCCAAAGGTGTACCTTCTTTTTGTTTGCAAGTCACATGCGGAGATTAAACACTCGGTCACATGTATCCAGGAATTTCAATACCTAATGGAAATGGGTTTATTTAAAGGCCATCCATTCATGGTCTGGATTAACTCTGTGAGGGCCTGGAGATGAAATGTCATCCTAACAAGGGCTATTGTTGTTTCCCCCCTTTTCACCCCTTTTGTAATTATAAAAAAAGATAATATATTGTGGCAATCAAATAGCTTGACTGTATAGTATCAACACTGCATGGGTACTAAACAGGGCATTGCTTTGGATGGCCCATCTGTCAGAAAAAGGTCAAGAGGTAAGTTCAAATACCAGTTCAGTATCAGTGAGATTTTTCGTGTGAATTTAATTTAAGCTTATGGAAGATTACATTATGTTACCAGCACACTCATCGTGGGCTGCCTCATCAGCCAACAGCTAGGGACCTATTCGCCCTGTTCACTGCTGGCCTTATTCACCCAATTACCGATATCAATATTGTAAACATCAAATCATGTGTAAAAACACAGACAAATAGATGACATATCATAAAGACTAAGAATCAACCAAAGCCATAACATAGAAGCTATTGTTGGAATTACAAATCCTGTTTCTCACAGCCAGCAGCTAGCAGTGATGGGGCTGGAGTCTACCACAATAATAATTTGTATAATAATAGTATATATATACATATATATATAATATTAGTACAGAATATTCATTGCAATTTATTGCAATTTATTTAAGCATTGAATGGGCCATACTTTACTTGTACTTTTCTTAGTGGAAAACAGTTAGAACCAGACAATTTCTCGCAGTTGTTCTCTACAAATATGATTTACTAGAGCCTCACTGAAGCCTGGTTGCCCCATTCCTTTCATTATTTTTTCACATACAGTAGGCCGCATAATATTCACCAGATCCAGCAGTTTGACATTTAATAAAACAAGCAAGCATACTCTGCCCGGCTAGTCAATTCAGGTTGTTCTATGGGTCTAAGCTGCGTAGAACAGTACAGAGAGAGACTGTGCATGGCTAGCTGAACATACTTAACTTGTGAATACATTCATTGTATCTAAATGTGACATTGGATCCAACTTCTAAAAAGGAAGCTTGTCTCAGCCTCTCCTGCTTTCGCGCTTTGGAAGTTTCAGCAAGATTAGCCCAAGTTGTAGGTTGGCTACTTCATTTTACAGAGCTGTTGATAGATTGTAACTCTCATTATCCCCAGTATCTGGTCTCAACTTCCATAATGACCGAGTCTCTGGCCTGAATCTAAGACCAAGTACTGATTAAGTCTCTACAGGAAAAATGGGCAGACTATATGTTTATGGTCTCGGTTCCTTTGAAATGCTGTGAGGGTCATGGAGCATGAAGGGATTAAAAATGGCTGAATTATGATGGCCCAAAAGTTATCAACTTTCGGGAAAGGACAGGACTAGTAACCGATATATCTCAGATAATAATTCAGCCATCTGCTTTTACTACTCAGCTCCAGCTACCGCATAACCTTGCAATTCCACAGTGTAAAGTCAAGCTGAAGACAGACATTTTATAAAGGCAATATAATCCTAGCAATTTTACTTCACACGCCTTACCATGTATATTAATCTGTTTTATTGCCCCTTTAGGTGTTCCTACAATACAGTAATTTATTATGGTATTTATAAGATTTAAAAGCTCTCATGCTGAAATAGCAGGATTGCTGGAGAAGATAAAATATTTTATCATGATGACTACTAATAACTTGTTTGCTGCTAGAGGTGAATTTATTATTTTTATTTCACGTGTACGTCGCTTGGGGGATATTTCTTTAGCTCTTTAGTAGAGATTTCTTATATAGGAAATGAGATACATCAATTCAAGCAAACCAAAGCACAGGGCTTTTAAACAAATCAATGCACAGAGAAACTAATTTTAGATCTGTAAAAGGTACCACTCAGATGTCCCCAACAAAGCAACTCCCTTAGTTTAGCTGCTAACTCATAATATCCCTTCTATAGGTGTTAATTACCACATATAAAACCAAAGGCCAAAGAAGAATGTAATAAATATAGCTATAGTCAAAACTGAAACTTCAGCGACACTTGGCAGGAAATATCAGTGGAAAGTCCACTACAACAGACTCTATATATGAGTATACCACATGCTGGGGATAGAGTGTGTCTCTAGGCTGGGATGGAAGGCTGTGAGCTAGTGACTTGGAATCATGAGGACTGCCAAAAGGAGATTATACTCCTTAAGAACTAAAATTACAGAACCCATAATAAATCCCCAGTAGTTAATTAACTAAAGCCAAAAGGCTGGTAACTTTCTCAGAAACACAATTAAAGAAATCACTCTTGTGTAGAGGAAATGCTAGTCATCTGGGAAAAGAAATAAAGAGCTGTCACAGCTGATTTGCTCATTTGCACTGTTAACGAATGAAATTATTAGACTTCTGTAGATGAATGATAGATTAGTGAATATATTAAAAGTTTGAGTTTTTGACGTAGCCAATAGAAGAGCCTTACATTGCTTACCCCTGCTCTTGAGGGACCAAAATTATTCTAACTGAACACCACTTCATCTGGAACCACCAGAAGACCACTCTCTGTCAATCTCATGGCTATGTCTATGAAGCTTGGTAGTTTATCAAGATGCATTGCTTTGGTCCTACAGAGTCCTACTTCATGTCAGTAAGGCTTCAATCCAGCAAAAGTAAGCAAGGATTTAGAGCAACTTGTCAAAAACTCGCTTTCTGCAAGTTTCTGTGTGTTTTGCTAATCTAGATTGTTTACTAAAACAACTCTGTTATTCCTGCAGCTAAGAAGAACAGAACAACTATGTTTGCAACATTTGCACAACAATAAGCAGATGATAAATAGTTTTTAATCCCCGTTGATGGGAGGCGCCTCAACTTTTAACCCTTTCGTCAAACTGTTACGCCGAATCCCTATTGGCCTATTACATACTAAACCTGATACAACAGTTTGGGGGTATTCATAAAAGCACCCCACATGTCAATGCTTAGACATACTAGTGCATGCACAGAATTGTACGCATTGGATAGAATAGTGCAAATGCACAGTAGTGCTACTAGTTGAGTGACACTTCTATCCCAAGCTCTGGGTGTAGAAATTGGGAGGTTGGGTATTAGATATGTTCCCAACAAACCCTGTTCATTTTGGGTCTGTCTAAACCTGTATTCTCATTCTCAATATTCTCAAGTACCGGTATTGTGTCTGTAAACCATATAACAAATATATATATATATATATATATAATAGACAGAGTAAAACTCTGTCTTTCAGTATACATCGTCACGGTCATCTATGAAGCCGATGTCAATGATGGAATGGAAACCTCACAACCTACAAAGAGCCACTTCAAGGTTTTACTCTTTTCAATAAAAGTAAAAAGATAGCCCCTCTGTGCACTTTCAAAAGGGGTCATCATAAATCAACAGAGAATAATGTAAACCTGTCAACAAACCCCAGACCAAATGTCCCACATCAGACACACAAAAAAAGAACAGCCAGGCCCTCTCCCCTCCCCCACCAACAGGTAACCAACAAATGGCCCAGTAGCTGCCTGAAAGCAGCAGTACCCTGGAGCTCAACAACAGGAAGTACACAGTCTAAGCATCTGTCACCTCCAGGAGGGAGCAAAATGAATTGGAGCCCCGCCAGGAGAAAAAACTCTTTTCAAAAGATGCTTTTCATTAACATGTCCACTCCAGTATGCAATGTCACTTCTTCACCTCTTTAAACGATGGTCACGAACCCCTATGCAATCTGAATTGAATAAATGATCAGCTCAGGGGAGGAAATTGAAAAAAACAGGCAAACGGGATTACAGAAACGCTGTGGTTTGAATGAACTATTTTGTTGAAGGAACCAACAACCAATAGTTAACACACCACAACAAGCTGAAATGTGGCAAACTGGAAAAATCTGGAGTACATCTGGGGAAAAAGTGCTACATTTTGAGCAATCAACAAATTCATTGGGGAGTATTACGGTATGTGTCAAGAGTACTTTTGGTGCAATAATAAGTAATGAGAAGCAATTGACAACTTTCCACTTTGCTCCACAATTACTCTTTGTCTAGAAACCCCATTCTGATTGTTTCTACTGTTGTTTTTCCAGTGGTAGCCCTGTACCCCAAAATTGTTCCTGATACCACCCAAGATATCTACTATGGAATTCTATTCATAGTGGAGAGATGAATGAGCCAGGGGAGCTAATATGCTTTACTCAGCATTGGTTCACAGTGGCCTAGAAATGCAATCAAACAATTGAGGGTTAGATATAAGGCCCTTGGTGATAAGCTTATCAGCAGCCTTATTGTTCTACATAATTCCCAGCAGTATATTACAGGGTAATCTATAGCCTTATGTGCAACAATATTCAGATGACCTTTTTGTAATCATTGACCCCTCTGAGATTACTGCATGTGACTGTCTGAATTAAATGCACCAGTTGACTTTTGTCTTGAGTGACTTGGGTACAACACACTCATAAAAACTGTATAGTAACAAGAGAAATTATCACTTTTTCCTAAGAATGCAATAAACCATAAATCTTAAATTACACACACACACATATATATATATACCGTATATATATATATATAATATATATATATACGGTATATATATATATATATAGTAATATTTTTGTATTTCTTTCAGTCATTCTAGCGCCACCTAGAGGTACCGAGACACATTACATCTCGGTACAATTGAATTTGCTCTGCAGATAATCCTACATTAATCACATTCATTTTTTTTATTATTTTATTATATTGTACAGTCAGTAAGAGTCAAGCGATTATAAAAATACCATAAGCACGTCATCTTGCCTAATTTTTGCTGTGGAATTATTTCATGTTCATACATACATATAATTTACATATAAAAGCCAGCAAGCAACTTGGTTATACTCCTCAGTGAAGCATGCTTGTGGCCAATAAACCCTGGGTGGGGACTGAAATAAGAAAACACTATGATGTAGTTAATATTTCGTACAGATTGTGAGATTGTAACATTGTTACAAAAATGTAAATATGAATGGCAAGATGGGTGAGTGGGGCACCTCCAAATGATATACCTGTAGTTTATAGTATGGGATTAAAACAAAGGGTTAATTAAAATGCCTTTTGAAAGTCACCCCACCATCACAAAAATAGTTTAGCTCACAAGGTGGGCTAGGGGGGTCTCCTTGAAATCCAGATGTTTAATCTGCCTCTGGGGGTAGGAGGATCTTAAACAACAAGAAATGGAAGACCAGCGCCCAAGCAGACCTGATCTCTATGGTTGTGGTTGAATAGGTAAAGCGGTGGTCTGTGAAAAGTGGGCTCTTAGTAACTGATCGTGGATGTACGCGTTTGTTCTGGAATAAAAAATATGCACAGAGAACACAGAGCAGACACCTTGGAGCCACCCTACAGAAACGCAAGCCACCGCGCGTCAAAATTCGTGACTACGCGTAACCCCACCGCGCAGAGTCTTGGCTATGTGAGCCAGGTATATAAAACCCACTTTGTGTTACATCTCTGCCATTCGTGCCCTTGGTTTATACATCGCAAACCGCAAAACCTAGCAGAGAGCGGAGTTCGATCGCAGAGCCACAGAACAGAACGAGAGCACCTACCTGAAACCTGGAGAGCCAGCAGTGCAGAAGCTGCCACCAGCCCCAGGAGGACAGCTCCAAACCCCCAACCCTGTCTCCTGATCCTGGACATCCCGTAAAGATCGGTCCGGGCTCTGGATTCTGATACGATCCCGAAGGTCCTTCAACGCATCCAAGCGCACGAAAAAGTTAGGTGAGATGCGGAGCAAGAGGATCCCAAGTAAAAGGGGCTGCTTGGCAGCCCCCCGAGCCGTCTGCTGCTACTTCTCCTCCACCTCCTGTACAAAGAGCTCTTTGTCAGCCTGCTGCTGCTGCTGCTCTCTGATCCTTCCACCTACTTGTGGCTCCTCTACCTTTCCAGTGCAATGAATGCCACTTCCACACCGGGAGCAGAGCTGCTGCGATCAGGCGGTGGCTTCTCTGCGTGCCTCCAGCAGTGAGGTGGTCAGCATCACCATTATCGATTGGGAGCTCCAAGACAAGAGAGTGATGCGCAAAAAGAATGGCTTTAGCGGCAGAAAGTTTCCTTGGACTGGCAGACCGGCCCCCTCTAATGTCCCACACAGTGTGAGAGGAGGAAGAAATGGGCAGGCTCTCCCCTCCTGCGCCCCCTGCCAGCAGCATCCCGACGTCACTAGGGAACCTCTGTCAGGCACAGGAGACGCGTTCTGCGCGTGCGCCACCTGCCGGCCACCCCGTCACCGGGTAAATCAATGACTGACTTTTTTCAAAGAGGAATTCCCACCAAGTTTGGTTTTTTATTACATTAAAAATATTGTGCTGTTTTCTTTCTTTAAATGAATTTGCTCTTTGCGTAATACAACTTTTTTTTATGTAGCTTCATATAAGCAGCGGTATATTTACCTTGGGAGCTGCCCTAAGGTCTGACCTAGGCCAGCACCCTCAGCCGCCACCCTCCATGGTCAGCATCACAATAAAAGGGCCTGCATGTTTTTAAGAAATGGAGCGCCAGGATATGATGCCGGGTCTTAAAGGCACACAGAGTTTTTTAATGAAGTCTATAGGGGCTGTAAATAGGTCGGTTGCGGAGAGCAAAGATCTCCCATCTAACCAGCACATTTGGTAGTGGGACACGGAGGGGGGGCTTGATCATCTAAGAGGGGGATCTGCCTCCCCCTTTTGTACCAGGAGAATGCCCCCCGCGACCTGCCGTCCCAGAATACGTCTCTGCATATTAGCCATTTGTATATGTTCTAGCTGTGTTATCCTAGCCCGATTTACTAACCATACTGACTCCTTATCGTATTGTCAGTCACTCATGAAGACAATCTGGCTAATGGAAGTCTACGGTGAAACAGGCTTCATTTGCGTTGACATAAAGAATCAGCTCTCTGCCCACCCAAAGATGTGGCCCACTGAAGTCTTCAAGGAAATGTTGTGTGCCAAAAAAACAGGCCACCTCTCCCACCAAGTCTTTATGGCCCAGGCTCCACTACACTATTTCCAGTTAGTGCTTAGAAAATCAAGTCAAAGAATACACGTGAAAAGAAATCACTCAAACTAAAACAACAAAAGAATTCAAGACCATATATTTATTTTTTGGCAAGCAGCTGAGGGACATGAATTAATATATGATTTATTAATGAAGAGCCTTAAAAAAATACATAGCTGTCCTTGGGGCTTGTTTCTTTTGTGTGTAGTCAAACAAGATCCAAAATAAACTTCCTTTTAGACTATTCTCAAAGCTGCTTTTCTAACTGCTTCAAATTAGTTTTACGTTTTAATAAATCCAAACACTATGGTATTAATTAGTCTGAGTAAAGTTTATCCCAGAGGAGAATAGTAAGTTCAGGAGTTTGTTTGGAGTACACATAAGTTATTTAGCTCCCCACTGGAACATCTCCATCAAAATAGAAAAAAAAATAATGTAGCCAATATTTAATTAGAAATTTATTTGTATTGTTATTTGATATTTGAGTCCTATAAAGTCACTTCTTGAGTCTTACAAGTACGGTGATCTAGAGCAATGAGACATATGAAAAGCATATTTCTGTCAAATTGAAATTTTATTTACAGAGAAACAAAATAATACAATAAAATAAAAATATAGCTCCCATTGGAGTAATATCTGGCCTATACTTTGGCTCAGACTGAACAGCCTATACATCCTCTAGCTTTACTTCCCTGCCTTACCCAGCAAAGCCAGGCTCTGGAAAACCTCCCCATGTGGCACACACAGGTTCAAGCAAATAATGCCCCACTTGGGGTCTTTCAGGGCTTCTCATTGCTCTGGGAGCACTGGGGAGCTTCCTCTCACCAACAGCCTACCTTATTCTCTGGCTTGAAGGAAGTTAAATGTCCATCTCCAGCAATTGTTACAGGCTTCACCAAAATCATGGATGGAATCCTTTAAAAATCATCAACCAAAAAATCTCACACTATCTATGTCCACTATTAATATATACATTTATCACCATTATAAGGGCACCAACTTAAAGCATCAAATTATGTTTATATTCTATATGGTCTTGAGTAGGACTATCAGGTCCTATAAACACTGTGGCATGTTAGGCATAGGTATCCACAGATTTCTTTGTATGAGAGAAGGGGGAATGGGTAGGCTAGTAACATTCAGACTGGGGAACAAATCAAACTAAGTCACCCTGTACAAAAGTTGCCCAAAACACCTGTCACAGAACATCCTCCATATTTTCCATGTCCAAACCACATTTGCAGAAAGGTAATGTATAGACACCCCATGAAAGGATGCCGTCATCAATGACCACCTAAAGCCCATCCTAATTTAGATATCCTGATCGCTACTCTAGAGCTTCTAAGGAACACTCAGAAAAGGTTTCAGGTAATGGTCCAAAATCTTTAAATTAGACCAATACAGGCCATACGTGCCGGCCCTCCCTTGGAGTCAGGGGCGTCACAATATGTGCACTACCTAAGGAGTGGGGAGCAGAATATACATTGGTTAGGCATTAGCACCATGATGTGACGCATTGGCAGAGCTAACATGTTTGTTATTTATGTTCATAAAGACGTCTATTTAGTAAAGGGGGAGTTTGCACGAGAATTGTGGTTTCAGCTCTCTGACTTTTCTATTCATTATGAAGGGCAAATGCTGGCAAGTTTCTCCAGCAAAAGAGTAGTGTGAGCCATGCATTGTGCATGATTTAATGGATGAGAACACTTTAAGGAAATCTCTCTCACTTAATTATACATTATAGAAGTTCAGACAAGTTCTACCTACAGAAGAAGCTCACTTAGGTTAGCCCTCCACATGAATGTGCTTAAATGCATGTGTAAAAATAACGTTTTAGAGTGGTTGTAAATGTATGGGGCCGGTGTGTTTGAGAGCATATTGTGTTAAAGTATGTATATTTTAGCCTCTGGTGTTAGCATGTGTGTGTGTCAGTGTATGGTGTTTGTAAAACTGCAGGGGTGAGACCAGGCACAACTCTCCTGCAAACTCAAAAGAAATTGCGTTTTTACCTGCTCCAGTTTATAGGAAACACAATCCAAACATCATCTTAAACCGCAAATAGCTACATTTATATGTATATATATATGTATGTATATATGTAACTATATATATATATATACTATATTATACATATATATTAATATGTAACTGTGCAAACATTTTAGGCAGGTGTGAAAAAATTCTGTAACGTAAAAATGTTAATAGTTTATTTTTATCATTTAACAAAATGCAAAATGCAAGAATAACCCAAACCAATCAATATTTGGTTGGACCGCCCTTTGTATCCAAAACAGGATCAGTTCTTCTAGGTGCACTAAGACACAGGAACTCGGCAGGTAGGTTGTTCCTTTGCATTTTGTTAAATGATAAAACGAAACCTCCGACATCTATTTTTGAAAACACTCTTACTTTACAGCATTTGTTCACACCTGCGCGAAATGTTTGCACAGCACTGTAAATATATATAAAAGATATAGTGTATAACTGCTTGGATATGCTTGGGGGGGGTATATTTTTCCTCTTACAAACCTTCTGAGGATACGAAGCGACTTGCTGACCTATAACTTTGCTTTATGAAGAGATTTGAACTTTTGAAATAGCAAGAGGGCCGCATCTTGCCAACTTTCATGGGTGTTCTATAGATGCCTCAGAGCTCATTTCTTACCCTCAGCATAGCCGGAATCGCCATTCTCACCTTTTTTATGAAGTATTGCTTTTTTCTTAAGGAATTGCTTTTATCCCTGTACAGATTTCGGTTATTCACCCTGTTATTGTAATAAATCCACTGTAAGTGTGAATGACATTGTGGTCCTGACAGAGGCCACTGCTTGGACAAGTCCGAGGGATTACCAGACTGCTGGTTTTAAGTAGTAGTTTAAAGTTTTAAATAATTATTTTGATTACACTCTGGAAGTACACTATGTCAAATAGCTTGCATCTGCAACTCAAATTCCTTTCTTTAAACTTGTTTCTAGTTGAGAATCTTTTTTTTTAGTACAGTACATAATAGTCTCCTTTTTCTTTTCCTAATGTATCAATAGCAACACTATAATAAATGGATTTCGATGTGTACCCTGGGATCAATAAATCACTTTTATAGCATAGAATTATTGGGGGGGTTTTTTGGATACCTACGTAAAGTACTTATCTTCTAATGAAACCTAGCAACCTACATTTTGCTTAGTAGGCTCTCAAATGTATTCATTCTTTTAAACTTCAACCGCCCTTTTTGGCATCGATTGACGATAATGCATCCTCTTGGGCTATATTGGATTATCAGTGGCCGGTAAGGCCACAAACCTTCTGTCACACTGGTGTTCCAGGGGCAGATCAGGTCCTGCAGTATGCCACTGGTGGAAGCTTCTAGAGCAGGGATCCCCAAACTCGGCCCTCCAGCTGCTGCAGGACTACATCTCCCATAATGCTCCTTCAGCTAAGGGGCTGGCTGAGGAGTATGGGAGATGTAGTCCTGCAGCAGCTGGAGGGCCGAGTTTGGAGATCCCTGTTCTAGAGGTTGAAGTTTTACTTTGACAGTCCCTTCACCAATCCAATCCAATTAAAGTTGGAACTGCCACCATATTGGAGATATTGTAACGCAAGTTTGGCTACATTTAAATGCTTTTCTATGTTTTATTCTGCTAGTATATGCATCCTATGACATTTGTGGTCCATTACTATGAAATTAGGACTCTGTCAACCATTTAGTTCTTTTGTTGACATGTTATTTAAACCATAGCTTTATACCAATTGTTGTAACTATATATATTATGATATATTAGCAGACTATACAGATGCGATGAAGTCTAAGACTTTGGGAAATATGCAGCTAATAGAGAAACAACATGACTTTGGATTTGTACATATGTCTCACATTTCTACCATGCAGTAAAAGATCAATTGCCTCCATACGGGGATGACTGTATATGGTTTTTTTCTGCATATGGAGGATATAAGGAAGTTTTCTGGCTGTCTAGCTGAAGAAGTCACATTCCATTGAGAAGGGAGGGAACTGGTCTCTCCACTTCCCATTTTATAAGGGAAACAATGATTGAATCCATCTAACGTACAGTTCAAAGAATTCTGTACAAATGCTTGACTAATCCTGGACGTTTTACCTGATATCACACAAAATGAGTACCACTGCTTTTAAAGGGAGGTGAGCTATACTTAAGTTTAAAAGATGTAAAACAGACCTTTTTATTTCATGCCACTATTTTTTACCAACATTGTATATTTTGGTCTATATCTATAGCTATATACGAGATTGGTCTATTAGCAGTGCAAAAGTGGTTGGGAGGAGGAACATTTTCTATACACATTAATTACAGTTTGACTTATGGGGGATTAAGTGGATACATTATTTGTATAAATAACTCTTTATTGTTTAATGACATGTTTGGGTTCATGATCCCTTGAGTACAAACAGCAACAGTGCTGGTAAAACAATTTAGCACCATTTTTTAAATAAAAATGGTGCCCTGCATATAGCACTAGAAATCATACAGCCCACCCTGGGCATCATTGGATAAGCGGAAAAACCCAAGTTTATGCATTTCTGAATGACAGCCTAGAACTGTGGAACCCATTGATTTTTGTTTCAAAAACAACAGCTCTGTACACATGTATAACACACAGAATGATTAATGTATTGCCCTAATATATACAGTGGTAAGTAAATGAACACCAGCATTACGTGTTTTTCTGCATGAATTGTACTTAAACTTCGAAGTCAGACAAACACAATGGGCTTGCACTAATAACAAACAAACTATGATAAATGTTCATGTCTTTATTGAACGATAATTGACACAGTTATTGAACTAATTACACATTGGCTGAACCTCCTTTGACAGCAATAACCTCACACTAGCGCTTCTGGTAGCTGCCAGCACAACTTTCAGGAGGAATTTTAGGCCATTCTTTCTTATTCCTAGGATATCTGGTATGAACATCTCTCTTAAGGTCATTCAACAGCATCTGGGCCACTCTTTTTTGTAAGCCCTCTGTAGTACAATTACTTTACCTGCATTCGCCGGTGGACAGCCATCCTGAAATTATCCTGCATGATACCTTGATAAACTTGGGAATGCATTTTCCCGTCGTGATGGCAAGCTGTCTAGGCCCAGAGGCCGCAAAGCAGCCCAAAATCATGATGCTCCCTCCATCATACTTCACCATTGGGATGATGTTTTCATGTGAGTATGTGGTTCCCCTTTTTGCACCATATGTAGTGCTGCGTGTTCGTGAATATTTGAACCTTAGTTTCACCATTCCACAAATCATTTTCCCGGTAGTGTTGTGGAGAGCCTTTGGGAAACTTTAGGTGAACAGCAATGTTAAATTGGAGAGCGGTGTTTTCCTCCATGATGTGCTGCCATGGACTCCATGCCTGTTCATGAACAGAGATGTCAACCAGTTCCATTGATTCCTTCAAGCTTTAAGCTGTTGCTCTAGGGTTCTTTTTTTTACCTCATTGAGCATTTTGTATTGTGCCCTTGCAGTCATCTTGGCTGAGTGCCCCCTTCTAGGAAGAGTAGCCTCAGTACTAAGTCATCTTCATTTATAAACTGTGGACTGATGAATATGTAAACTCTTTGTGGTTACTTTGTAACCCTTTCCAGCTTTATGAAAATAAACAACTCTTGACAGGTCTTCTGAGATATCTTTTTGGTGAGGCATAGTTCATATCAGCAGATGCTTCTTGTAAATAGCTAGCTCAAAAGTTCTGAAGAGTTATGCAAACATGTTCGAGAGGTTTTTTATATGTCAAAGTAGCACTAAAACACACATCCAATCCCGTGTCATAGTTTGGATTCCGTGTTTGCAAATTCCTGACTCCATTTAGCTTTTGTTGAAGCGATTAGTGTAGGTATTCCATTTAGCTGTGAGTATTTGAATGACGTATTCAATTTGGACAAGAATCGATTGTCCGGTATTTGGACTGGATGGTTCTTATCTTCTGTCCTGTTCTGTGTTTCTACGTTTCTTCTGCAAAGAAGGCCAGGTTGGCCCTGCATTAAACTAGTGGGATTTTGCAAATGTAACTTCCGATTTAGCAATACCCTATGCAGAGTATATAGCCGTTCCAGATTAAAATCCATTGATTTGGTCTTGATGGGTTTGACCATACGGGTGTAAACCACAGTTTAGCCTGGACCACCGCTTAGGCCAATTTATGATGACACTTTTGTATATACCCTCATTCAGGGGATACCACTGCTCTTGTATTTGTATAGTATAAGGCAATGATCGCTATTTAATAAACATATATTAAATCCCAATGATATTGCTAAGTTTAGTAGACACTATATACTACTCATAAAGACTGCGCAAATAAGGATTGTAAACATGTTGCGTTTCACACGCCTACATACAGAATGTGATACAGTTTTAACAAATGTTATGCAATAATGTTACACAAAATTTGACAATTATGACAACTGACAATTTTTAAATTAAGCATAAAATTACATAGTGCATATTGATGGTACCTCCTGGAAGAAAGCTTCTTTATTGTGCATTACAACTTACTATTGTCTATCAAAGGGTTAAGAGCGTTATTCAATAAACATGAATATATACGTGAGAGAGTGGAAAAAATGAACATATGTTTCACATTGGTATAGCATATATAAAATACTTTTTAGAAGGGAAATATAGCCTGATTTTCTCATTTAGTCAGAGTCCTAATTGAGTGAATATCCCTGTCACGCAAGATCAGATGTGCAGAATAATATTCATTTTCCTTTAGGCCACATCCTGCAACCATTACATTAGGCCAGAATGCATGCCTGAATTAAAGGTTTTTGAGAGTTCTAGAAGGAGAAATAATAACAATTTGAATAAGATAAGCTGAATAGATCATACTTCATGAAGGTGTTGCAATTTAAGTAATGGCACCTCATTGACAAAATATTGGTAAAGGTGGGTAAAACAATTAACAGAAAGCTTTCGGCAGGCCAGGGGATTAAGTGTTGGGGTCTCCCAAAATTGATAAAGTAAGCCCCAGTATTCTAGTGTGTTTTAATTTACATATAATGTTATTTTATTAAGTGACTTATTCGCAGCACCCCTTTTAATGAGGGGTACACATCATGCTTCAATCCCTCGAGATAAGGAACACACATATCTCAACCATAAGACATCCACCTTCAGTGCTCCACGCCGGTAGAGTAAATCCAAATCACAAGCAGCAACCTCCTCCATTTTATTATAAGTGGTAGGCCCCAGTGTCAGACAGCCTTCCAGTATCGAAAAACAACAATTTATTGGGTCTCATTAAAAGTACATGATCAGAGCTGTTCAAATGTAGCCACAGTACACCATAGCAATCAACATAGTTCAGATCAAATCAGATTTCACTAATGCAGGCAGGGGCATTGTTAGTGGGGGGCTACTGGGGCTGAAGCACAGAATGTCAAGTTCATAGCTCTGAATGGAGGCTCTGGGGCTAAAATATGCTATTCGGGCTATGGCCTGGTTGGGGAGGCAGGCATAGACTTTCTTGGTTGCTCGTACGCTGTGTGTGCAGCCTCATGTCCAGCCATGGGATCATATGACAGTGGGCGAGCAGCCAAGAAAACCTGCTAAGGGGATGGGTAGTGGGAAGGAGGAAAAGTGTATGTGCATGCATGTATGTATGTATCTGTGTTTGTGTGTGTGAGCACAGTTATGTAAGTGTGCATGTAAGCATAGATGTGTATATGTGAGCATGGATGTGTATGTATGTATGTGAGAGGCCTCATGCAAGACACTATTAAACAGGGAGGTTAGAGTAGGCACCAGGTGAGGTTTCAATACCTTATAGAATTCTGCAGGGTACCCATCTCGACCCGGGGGCCTTCTTATTATGTGATTTAGAAATAACAGACTGGACCTCAGTTTCTATGACCCGGGCATCCAATATATCTTTCTGGGCTGCACCAAGCTGTGACAGGCAAGCCTTTTCAAGCAGTTCCAACCCCAAGGCGAAATCATCAGGGGCAGCCGTGTAAAGCTTAGCAAAATAGTCCCGGAAGGCCTCATTGATACCCGTTGGCGTTGATACCAACTTATTTGGGGAGACCTCCAAGTGTGTAATATTATGTCTAGGTTTTCTGGGCCTTGCCCCAGCTGCCAGAGTTCTACCTTGACCTGTTACCCCATTTAAATAACTTCAACCGAGTATAATCTATTTCAGACTGTGCTTTTTCCTGTAAAAAGGTATCCGCTAGCTGTTTAGTGTGTGTGTAGAGGTGTTTGTTTTCCGCTGTTGGTTGCGTAAAAGCGCTGCAGCAGCATCCCACGTAAGGCGATTATAATTAGCAGTCCACTGTTTAGACTTTTGCGCGGAGTATAAAATGATATGGCCCCTAATCACTGCCTTGGCCGTTTCCCAAAAAAGCACAGGGTTCTCCACATGCTGTATGTTGTCATCAACAAAATCCCCCCCATGTTGACTCCAAAAAGGACGTAAAGTTATCACTCAATAGATATTGGGGGAATCGCCAATGTCTAGTGTAAGATGTTGTAGCCTGAAGATCCAGGTGAAGTATAACGGGTGCATGACCGGAGATAAGGATATCACCAATAGAACTATGTGAGATATGAGGAACAAGAGAGGGGGAGACCAGAAAGAAATCTAACCCTGTGATGTACACTAGATACATGAGAATCATGAGTTGTTGAATGAGCTGCTTGCCAAGGATCAACTAAGTGTAAGTAGGTGAATACCCGCCCCTTTGGGGAATGAGGTAGATAGAGATGTTTTAAAAAAACATTGACCATCAAAAACAAGAAACAAGCAGAAAATTAACAAATTTTCCTATTATAGGTACAACTTTTAGTAAATATTTTTTCAAGATTGCAAATTTAACCACGTGGTTATTCTTCCTTGTAAATGATTATCATAAACCCATAAAGCCTTAAATGGTTTTTGAGGTGTGTGCACAACAAAGAGAAAAAAACAACAAAACATTTTTAATCAAAATCTATGAATTTACATCACAAAGATTTAAAGTTAGGTCGCTGTCTGTTTTTGGGTCCATGTGGCAGGAAGGATCTAGAATACGCTGGAGGTGGCATATTGAATTACATAACAAATCCAACAAAGAAGGATTAGAAATGTCTGGGGCTATTGTAAAATACCAAGAAGCAAATAACGAGAACTAATTGTGTCATCATGTTTATAGGATACAGCAAAATATTTTCTGGAAGTAATTTGAACAGTATTTAAAACTAAATGACCTGAAACCTTCACTGCATGAATCATCGATGAAGTTTAACGCACATGGTAGAAAGATGGCTTGCAGTGGACAGTGTCAGCAGCATTCTAAATGCACGGTGCCAACATCCAAATGCGCCTATGAGACATGATTCTTGCCGTGTTTTCATAGCGTGCAATAAAAAATGTTTATTGAGATAGTAATTAACAGGGAATTTTCCTCCAATGGACAAATACTGTACTTTTACTTATACAAGCATCTGTTTCAACACACCAATCAACCAGGCAGTTCTTTAGACGAATATTATAAGCCTCGTAGGAGTAATTCAGCTGACTCTTACATGGTAGCACATTCTAACATGAAAAAGTCAAGGGCGGGGGTCATAAAATGTGTTCAGATTGCAATCAGGTCAACAAATAACCCTCATTGATCCTTCCTGCAACCTGCTCAGCCATCTTAGAGGTGGCATGGATCACAGCGACATTTTGATGGTGCGTAGTCGAGGTGGCCCGTCGTTTCCAAGCGGAGGCTGAAAATCAGTGAGATTATTGAAAAAACGTACAGTAAGAGTACTGATCGATATAGCTCTGTGGACATTTTTTACTTAGACACTTTGTGGAAAATGTGCAACATGCCTGAAAAGCTCTCTGAACAAAATGTCAGCATATTTTTCCATCTTAAAGTAATACATTGCTGGTGTGAAGGTTTTTATCCAGGCCAGAGTAAGTCTAGGAACAGTGAAACAGTAGAAACAGTAGGAACATGTGCATAGCAAAGGTTCAGTCGGATCACTTGCCTGAAGATGCGTGTGGACCATGAGAGAACATAAACATGATATACAGCTTGGTAAATCAGAAGCTACACTACACATGTAGGTAAAAGATATACTACTGCAAAAGTGACATAATCTGTGTGAAATATTTTATAGATAAAGAACAGCGTTCTACTTGAATGATGTATGTAAGGACCAGGCTATGTTTTGGCAAACACTTCAGCTCTGCACCTTCAGTCCTGGGCTGGTGCAGAAGGATTTCATTAGTTTGTTGGAGAGAAGCCAAAGCAGACAACTCTCAGTCAGAGCCAGGCCTGCTCTGCAGGTAATATTTTCTGTGCGGGGCGAAATCGGAGGAGTCCAATCAATTTTCTTTTGGACATGCCCACAGCTGAATGGTTCCTTAATCTGGACCAGATCTCAACAGTCTTACAGAAGAATATATGTGCAGATAATCCTGGTTACTGTGTGATTTTTGCATTTTGATTGTGGACTTGTGTGTTGAAGGGGAACTGACTATAGTGTTTTATGAGTTATCACGTAAAGGAATGAAATAACGCATGTGAAATACTTGGAGTGAAAGACTAAAATGGCCTACTGCTGGAAGTTTTCTGGACAAATGGACTGCAACTAACATTGATTCTGTGTTTACCCATCAATTTCAGTTTGAGCATACTTTTAAGTTTTGTAAATAATGGGCTGAATTCAATGACTCCCTCTATATTTTAACGGGTGGTAGAGGTAGCGGAATATGCACTATTTACAATTGCTTTGCCTGTTTAAACTCCCATGTAACTGTGGCCACATATTCTAGACTACAAACACTAAAAAAATATCCATTGTGATCAATAGGAAATAACTTCCACTAAGTGATTCAACTGGGCGAGCAGAGTATTAGAATAACTTTAATGCATACATTTTACATGTACATTAAATACCCTAAAAACATCCACAAGACACACTTAAATATAAACAATATGACTCTGAATTAGAAGTTGCATAGATCTTTTATTATTAAACCATATTTACAGTCACTTTCATATGGGAATCATATTTTTGTTACTGTTATTCCAATTTTTGATACATAATTGTAATAATGTTGTTTTTTAGATTGTTCTGTCAGTTAATACATATTATAAGGCGGAAACCCCCCCACAAATATATTAATTTAATAGAAACATCAAATCAAACATCAGCAAATATACTTATAGTACTGATTCTATCCCTTTTTTATATAATGAGCTTCTGCTGTGGCTAACGTTAATTATGCATTTTTCCTTTTCCAAGTGGTGTAGAAGTAGAAATAGTGCTACAATTCAGCTAGTATTAAAGATTTTTAGAAGGACCATTGCCCGATGTGTATGGTACATATGCTTGATGGATGTGTGGAAACCCCAATATGAGCCATCTGGATGAGGTAGATTAGGTTATGTAGTCTGGAACCAATTTCTTGATATTCTGCATCGTGACTCATAATGCCTGAATCTTCCATTTGCATATTTGTGGAAGTTGAAAGAAAAATACAAGTCCATCACTTTCAACATTTCAAAAAACATCATTGACCTGACTGTACAAGAACTCATCTTACTGTAGGAATCAAAAATTTTAAATGTTGACCATGAAATATTTTTTTCTGCCACTGTGTCATCTGGACAGCTTCTAAAACTTTTCGTGAAAAAACTTGTGTATTTATGGACATATTTGGAATATTTTTTCAGAAAAATATTGAATAGCGCATATTTTCCATGTTTATTCCTGTAACTTGCATGGTAAAAGTCCGTTGACACATGTTATTTGTTTGGGTCATTTGTCACCTCTTGATTGTTCACCAGCCTGCAAGCTCACTGTTTTCAGCAATAACTGAGATCAGAAACATACTTCCAATGGAGGCAGTTGGATGAGTTATGACCAATAGCCTTTTGCTGATAATATTTACATTTCTAAATTAACGATCCATGGAGATTTAAAAAGGAGACCCTCTGTTTCTGATTAGTTTCTTTTTTTTTCTTCTTAAAAAAAACAGCAACTATAAACTTGTAACCTACTCTGCTCCAAAAAGTGATTATTTTCTTTAAACTTTCTCAAGGCATCACGTTTCTTGTTAAACCCTATTTAACTCCCTGGACCTTTGTAAACGATAAGAAGTTTCTGAGTAACCCTCTTGTCTGAGGGGGGGGTAGACTACATAATTGAAAATCTCACTAGTTGCACTATTTCTAGTTACTGAAATACATGGAATTACAGGCTTACTTACATGGCGTACTATGTGCAATGATTTTAAATCACACTTTACCACTGACTGACACATATGCATCAAAAGTAACAATTTCTATTCGCTGAATTCATAGTTGCCCACAGTTTTTAATTTTATAAAAAAAAATCCAACCATTATGTTAACAATAAGTTCTGAAGTGAGCTTAGCCATAACCCATAACAACTTGAACACTGGCTTTTACCATAGAAAGTCTATGAAGAGCTACAAAATTCCTCAAGATACAGAAAGTGCGTGCCGCTAGCGAAAGCATAAAACTCTGCAATATGTGGGGGCCATAATCCCCATGAAACATTTCCAAATAACACCATTTCTAATGAGGTGCCAGAGGAAGAGAAAGGGGATTAAGGCAGCCACAGCTCCTCCTCAACATTCCCTGTCAATTCCAAATATGCTCCACCAGATCCATCTATACCCCCAGCCACAAACACTTTTTTTGTTGTCTTTTGAAAGATTTTAGACGTATTTTTCCTATATCCTGGCTTTTCAATAAAATCAGTGGGAATTCTGCAGAACTTTGAACTACTCAGCAAATAAAAAATAAATAACTAAGGCTGACTTCTGGCCAAATAGCTTTATGGCAGAATAAATACATCCATCTCTTCTAAATGCCCCCGTTAGTTCCTTTAGGGGCGTTATAAAAAAAATATATATATATACCCACTAAACCGAAGCTCCAAAAATCTCCCAGCACATTTGCTTTTTCTTGTAGCAACAGTCTACTATACATTACGTACTGTAAATAAACCCAAGTTGAGAGATGACCTGGGAATAGTTAAATTTGTTGCAAGTGATCACCCATTTATTAAGAAAGCAGAAGTGATTCATAGACAATTAGTCATGTTTGTTTAAACCCGGCACACTTTCAATGTGTTAGCAAATAATCAGTCACCCTAATGGAACTGGTTTCCATTCATTGGCTGACAGAGTTAAATAAACTGCCATTCTAATCCTCACGTTCATTGCATCTGCTTTATAAAGTGGGCTACATTAAAAAATAATGTTCTGCAGGACACAGACTGTGTCCTGCAGAACATGATCTTAATTTTAGGGCCACTACTACTAGCTTGCTTGCAATTCAACTCATAACCACCAAGGTGTCTAGAGTAACAAATACTTTGGAGGCAGCTATTAAATGATGACTGGATCCATTCTTTGCATTTTTCATTGGTATTCATTTTCTGTCTGGGCAAAACTTGATAGTAGTCATTGTATGTTGTCTGCCATATGTGTTGGGGCTACTTTATAACTGGGCTACTTAACTGGACTTGCTCCTGGGCTTAATGTTGCCAGGCCACTGATCCTTACAATGCTATCTCCTGATCTCCTCTATGTTTATTGAAAGCAAACTACACTATTTCACTACACAAGAGAACTACACCGATCCCCAAGATCTATAAGGACATTATTATTTCAGGTTAAACTGTGACTTTTTCAAATGTTGAACAAATATTTTTAGGTTAAGTAGTTTAGATCTCCACAAGTATTCTCTGGCTGTAATAAATCGGCACCGTGCCTATAGGATTTATCAGCAGCAAATTGTGAATTCTGCTCTTCCAGCATCTAGGATAATGTATTCGGTTTCACTGACTCATAATATAGAGTATTACTGTACTATGTTTGGATCATAGCCCATTCCACCATCCCTTTAATGATGTCACATGTTTTCTAATTTTATAATAAAGGGCTGGGCTGCGATCCAATCTCTGATGAAGGAATGTAAACTTAATTTGGATCCGTCAAACGGCATGTTACTTCACACAGATTCATTTTTGCTGGAGCAGCACATACTAACTTAAAACCATCCCTCCCGAATATGATGATGTCATGCATTACATCGCCAAGGGTCAGGTAAAATACAATACTTGAAGACCATATCCACCTAACCAAATGAAATTGTAAAATTATAAAAAACTTTGGACTCATTTTTATAGACCTCTTATTTAGATTATAAGCACTATGGGACCGGGACATCCCTTCCTAATATATTTATTCCATTGCAAAGTAAAATGAGAGTAGATTTTTTATTCCAAATTAATCCTTTTTATTAAATAGCTCTAGTCACCATCTGTATGTTGACAACGTAATATGGAACATTGGACTTACTGCTAAAAGCTATGCTGGTTCTTGGCATATTCTTTATTTTTACAGCTGAGGGATGAACCATGCTTTATCTGAGATGTTGAAATTAATAAAAATCTAGAACAAGAAGAATAATATTCATATACTTTCAAAGAACATGGTAGACTAGTACCGTATCTTTCTTTCAGCATTGTGGGCATGGAATGTTAATGTTTTAAATATTTATTTCTGGAACATAAATGGTCTCCACATTCTTGTGAAAATGACAAGAAATGTTCTGGTTAACATCAAATTCATATAATCGTACTATTACAAGACTCGCATGTAATCTATAAGGCGCAAGAAAACTTAACCCTGCGCAACAGAGGGAAGGGAAAGTAATTTGGTTGCTTCCTGAATAATCTGTTTTTATTAGCAGAGAAATCCTGTAATTGTATTAAATTAGTTCTTATAGTTTAGCTGTTTGCGCAAGGCATCCTGGGAAATAATGTTGTAATCCTGCTAGTGTCAATAACATTTCATATGCTGCTATGCCAAGCTAAGTGTATTTGGTTCAAAAGCTGTAAACTCTATTGCTAAACCCTCTGTTTCTCAACAAATGTCTCACCTGTTATCTCTGTAAGTCAAATTGTTATGTTACATACTACTTGTTACGTCCTGTCCACCTATTGTACAGCGCTACGGAATTTGATGGCGCTATATAAAACAATAAATAATAATACATAATAATACTAATAATAATAAACACAATTACCTTTATGTGTAAAAAGAAAAGCCATATTTTTCCTTTATTTTATATATTTCCCCTTTTTTTCAGCAAAGTGAATTAAAATTGAAAAGTGGAATAGCACCTTTTAAAAGATGCCTTAATGTGATATGACTTCTTTCATCATGAAATAGTAACTCCTGCAGGCCTAATACCAATTGCCTTTTAGCACCATATGCCTCAATGTTCTCTGCCATCTGCACAGTAACCTAACCCATCCATCCATCCATCCATCAGAAGACATACAGAGAAATGCTTGTTTTAGAGTAGTGGGGTTATGGCTTTTCTTTTTACACATAAAGGTATTGTTCTCTCATTAAAATAGTTTAAAAACTGTCTGGCATTTTAGTTAATACAGTAACACACATATATATATCTACACTGTTCAGTTAAAAATGTTTGGGTGGGTTACTAGGTAGGTAGTGTATATATCAGTTGACATAATAATTCAAATTGATGCTTATTTGGTAATGTGGAGGAAAGTATCCAGTGTCTTTAAAGTTATGTCTGCCATCATACTACCAGTGGACACGCTGGCAAGTGCAACGTTCCCAGTGCCGTTGTCAGGTTTGTGACTGGAAACCAATATGCTACTTTGTCCACCATTTGCTGCAAAGCCCAGCTCCCTATCTCATGTGTCTTCATTAACTATCTTAAACCTTCATTTGTGGGAGAAGCACGACTCTGAATAATAAATAAAATATTAAAACCAGCAGACTTAAGTACAAACACTGTTCTTATAAAATAAAACAACATTGTAACAGAGAAAAATAAATACCAACAATTTAAAAAACAGCACTATTTGGTTGGACATCCAGATCTTATAAATAGCATCATGATCATTAGTATAATATATCTTTATAGGACTAATATTTATTCACTTTTTTCTCATGACCCAGTGAAAATAATAAAACATACAGTGACGGCCCTATTTATGTGCTTACAGTGGAGGTCTGGTATCTATGCCCTCTCTTGATTTATGATTTTGCTTGCAATTGTGTTGACTCCACATATAGATTGTTTTAATACTCTGCCTTTTGAGCACTGATGATGGGGTGATTGCAGCCATCACAACCGCTACTAGGGTGACCACATCAGCCATGTTTTCCAGGACACATCATTTTTACATATTGCTAATCACCCTAGATAAAGTGCTGTCCTGCTGTATGGGGGGTGTATAGCTGACTAATTGGTTCCCTTCCATGAGGCTAAACACCCCACAAACTGCAGGGCAGCAATTTACCTGGGCTGGTCATCAATATGAAAAAACACACGTATCTTGAAAACATGGGCGATTTGGTCACCTTAACGGCGACATGGGACATGAGGCTTTTATGAGTAAACGGGGTGTGAATTAAATGCACAATGAAGTGGCATACCTGGTTGCTTCAGGTCAAGCAGGTCCCAAAACACTGAACCTCCTGCACTGCAACTAGCTTTGGGAAAATGCATATGGAGGATTCTATGGAATTCCCCATGTATTTGCAAAAGTAACACTACAAAAATTGAATGATACCATACAGCTATCACGTTCATTAAAGTGTACGTGATGGCTGGTGTTTAATAAAATATATAAGGACATTGGTAAAAAAATAATTTGGGCCCACTTAGTGTATAAATGCCCCAAGACTTTACTGGGAGTTTGGCATAATTCAAACAGATGTTGTTCATCCTCCCTCAAACATGTGCAGCTTTTAGTGCGGCTTTTAATCCATTTATACTTACAGTCCTCACCAGAGTATTAGATGCTTTTGTACGTTACAAAGAAACACCCTTTTAGAGGTTTTATGGTTGTCAATTAATTGCTATTTATAAATTTCCTTTTTCAATCTTTGTGGAAAAACTCCCTTTTCAAGGCATTGTTTGGTTTTCTTGTTTTGGTTTTTTT
>VKOC01024888.1:0-38824 GCA_009364415.1 Spea multiplicata | reverse complement strand
GAGTAACATGCAACAAATGTATACAGTCATATAAATGTTTCCTATTCCGCTGTACCTGTATACGCTGCCGTGAGACATATTGAAAGGAAATTAAACTCATTGGAAGGTTTTTTTCCTCTGCCAATCAGAAGTTTCATGAAAAATAATGTTTTTTTTTTTAATTTAAAAAAGCATTGACACCTACCTGGAAAAGGCCTACCAGGAATGCCAGAGCCGTGGCAAGTTCAACCCTCAGGTGATCCCTGGCTACCGTATCAACGGTGGTACCATTATGGCCGTCCATAAACATCTCGTTGGAAGCCAGAGATTCAGTCACGCTCCCGATCATGACGCACACCACAGCAAAAGTACCTGGGATCCATAAAAAAACCCCAACGTATGGTAAATAGGGAGATTACTACTTTTAATGTCCTGACCATGGAACAAATATATAGGACTATCAGAATTATAGTCTATAAAACTATAGGGAATCTATACATTATGAATATCCAATGGCAGTGAGCTTCGCGTGCAAAGAGCTTGGCTGGCCCTGTATAATGTGTATTTAAAGCAGTGAGTTCTTCGATCTTCTCACGCTTTAAGCATTTTATATGGCCAGTTCCATCCTTGCTGGAGAAACCTGCCAACGTTGGCCCCTCGTACTGAGTTGTGAAGGGAGGGAAGTGAAATCACAGCTCTCCTGCAAACTCTCTCTTTAGTGAATAAACCCTAATATCTGATTTTGATCATTCAAGAAAGTGCTGCATTCTGTAGCTCTCTAGAACTGTTTGTATGCAGTATATGTTTATAGATTTAATATTCCCAAACAGTGCTCACCTACAGATATATGCCTAGAGGTCCCAAGGAGGAAATATATAAACACGGGATAGAATGAGGTGTAAAGGCCAAAAACAGGCGGTAACCCAGCCAGAAGAGCATACGCCAGTCCTAAAAAAAAAAGAAAAAATAATGCTTTAGTGCGCCCTTGTTATATTTGCTCCATGGATGTACAGTGTGTTTCATTTAAAGGCTGTACCTTGTGGAAGCTGTACTATGCCCACACTAACTCCTGCAATGGCATCACCCAAAAGCCATTCCTTGGCCGGATACCGTGGCAACCAACGCAAAACCGGGACGTACTGAAGCAGCAAAGATTTGGCCCTTGTTCTGGAACATCTTAAAGAAAAATACACAATACGTAATAAAATTTTATTTAAAGGGGAGTTTAGATAGGTTGCTAAAAACCATAATAAAATCCAACATTCTTTTGCCAACCACACCATGAAAACTATAACTAGTCAACTATGGCATGATGTGCAGTGTCCATTAAAAGGAACATTGCCAGTTCTTGGAAAAACTTAAGATTTAATTAACTTTCATAATATTTATCATATTTTTTTATTTAACACAATGATAGGCATGATGGCAAAGATTTTTGTTCACCTTAGGGTAAATGGCAATTTTGGGGGCAGACACTTCCTAGAATTTCTTGAAGTTTTAGCTCGGTGGCACCCTTATGTTTGGGACAAATGTTTTCTCAATAATAGTATAAGTAGGTAACAACCTGTCTGAGATACGGGCTGTTAGCTACTGAGTATCCAGTGAGAACCTTTTCTACCCTTTTGGAATTTCTGCACCCCTCACCTCATCCGGTTCTTGAGTCTGCTCCATGCAGACGGTTTGGGGGCTTTGGATTTCGGGGCCAGCTCATCTAACTCAGCTGCACTGAGAACCTGCTGTTTTGTTTGATAGCACTCTGAGCAGTGCTGGATTGGCACGTTGTTGGTCATGGCCTATGGTCCTGTTGGTATCTGATGAAAAACAAGTCATCATAATCAATTTAAAACAATTAATGTTTTCTCGTACAGAGAATCATCTTAAAGGCCTACTCGTTGATCAAGGTGAGCGTAGCCAATATCTGAATGGAATTTAGGTTGTTGTTCAACCAACAGGTCTGGAATTCCCAGCACTAATACCCGCCAGCCTCCACTGTAGGCCTTTCATGACTACTATTTTATACCATAACGACCACAGCCTTTTAGGTCTTCAGCTATAATTTATAAAGATATCTTTTTCTTGGTATTAATAAATAAAAAATGAAATATCGTAGTACATAAATAAACCTGGGAGGAACACCATAGACGTCAAGTTCAAGACTGAGAAATATAGTAGTTTTTTTAAGAGTAGAATCCTGTGCCTATAAAAAATGTATAACGTGGACAAGTTAGAAAATGAAATGCTAGCTGGGATGCAGTGGGTTTCCTCAGTTCTTTATCTACGTATAATTTTATATATAAAGGCTACGATCCCATGAAGCGTTCTTCTTCTCTCTAACAGTCCCAGAACCTGTGAAAAATCATGATGGTTTCCACTAAACACAAAAAGTCCCCAATATCAATACATTCTCCAGTCCGAACTCCTTGTTTATCTTACCTTAAAATGAATCTTTTTCATTGAATGTATCGAATATCACGAAGGTGCCATCGTCTGCTTAGCCACCCAAACACCGGGTCCTGTATAAACCATCTGGTATTTATACTCTTCCAAATGACGGCACCCAATATAAAGCCAAGCCATAACTGTCCACCCTCCCCCTTATCAGATATTTCGCTGTTTGAAACAAAGGTGTCATAGAATTTTCAAATAACGCCCCCAAAATGTACAGGACAGACAAATGAATGCCGATCTCAGACACACAACATTTAATTCTCCTGTTTTGGAAAGTCTCGCGTAACACGTCGTATTTGGTAACACGTTACAATGACCTTGGTTATTCTTCATTGCTTTGCGAAGAAGCCCTGCAAGTCATGTGAAGTCAACAGTTTCCCCCCCCCGACCGTTAAAAAACAAAATGAGAGCGAGAACAAGAAAAGTCACCTTTGTTTCATTCTAACCGTGTAGCCACATTGTGGTTAAATATGTTTGTGTAGACAACAAAGCGTGGAAATACACAACTTATTGTTCCAATGTTTCATACAAATACACTTGGAGGACTAAGACAAAAATAGAACATTTTGTCTTTATTGTCATTTATTATGTGCCTGAAACACTTGGGGGGGCCACACAATAACGAGTTTCATTCAGCTTATATCTCAAAGACTTAGATCCTGGAGCTTTGGTGGGGACTTGTGTAGTAAGTTATCCCACCAGCTCTAAAAATATGGACAATAAAACCTTTCAAAGGTGGTCCTCCATATGAAACAAGGCTTATAAATGATAAAATCTCTTTAAATGTTTATCCGACACCAGGAGAGAACGCTTTCTGCCATTGCATGGCTTCCAAACAGAGGTGATATATAGCACTGCATAGCTTGTTGTCACGTTTTAATTAAAGAATAAAAATTATTTATATGTACGTGATTAAGAAAGAAGGTACATGATCTACATCCATAAACTCTCTGCTGAACGTTGCCAGTCTAACGCAGAACAAAGCTTGCCACAAATTGTGTTATAAAACATTTATTTGGAGAAGGAGTTCATAAAATTGACAAGTATTTGACACTGACAAACCTAGGGGAAGCTGGTAGAACGAAACACATCATTCCAAACCTTTTGCTTGCCAACTCTAGGATTATTCAACGAAGGACGTTTAAAATTATAGAAACATTGGCAGCTACAAGAATATTGTGCGTCTGAATAATGCTAAAAACCCATTTACATTGTGTTCAAATATAATAATGTGTCAAATATAATGAGAAGAAAAACGAAAAATAAAGTTAAAGGAGTTTTTCTTACATTACATAGTTTAGGCAAGCAGAATAATATCATATATATATCATATCTATGATATGCGTTAAGTGTTTTATGTACAAAGATGTCTCAAAGTCTTTTCCCAAAAGCATACATAACGATACATCATTTGTTGTGATGTTGTCCCATCAAGACAGGTCAACCACATCTCCTCCATTGACTATGCTTTGGTCCAAGTTCCTGAAGATATAACTTATAGCATCGTGAATTGATGAAAAAAGCTGGTCTTTGGCGATCGCGTTATTGAAAAATTGTCCTAGTTCCAGCTGTTTAACGACCGAAACTGCGAAACAAAAACGTGATATTTTTAATCAACAGAGGCAAGAACATTTAAATGGTTCTAAAAAGTTCGATATAAATCATGATGGGGATCAACTGAAATTGATAATATTTACTGTATTTTCTTACCATGACATCCAACTAGGTACACTTTCACATCAATTTCTTGGAAATCACGAATGATCTAGAACGAAAAAAAAAGCATGATGATGATGTCAGGTATTTAATAAAAAAAAACCAACTTTGGGACAAATTGAGAGATAAGCTTGGGTGCCTTGGGATATCGGACACGGCCCATAGTAACATAAAATGTATGACGGCTGCCCCTAGTAAGTTGAGGACCATCTTGGGTGGGATGGGTTGCTTCTGAGATTGTTTTCCTTTGAAGAACTACTAAGAACTTAGAGATAAATATGACCGTCTCCAAATGTCTGGTCCCCAGCATAGGTCTTACAAAGAGTTTAGTGAAACATTTTCTTGTATATATAACTACAGGTCACTGTGTAGCCAGCCTTGCCAGTGACCTGCATTGTCATTGTTTTCCGCATGGTTGGACCTGTACATAGACAACAGATTCTCAGGTGTGTTAAGATATTTAACCTATAAACTCAACGATGTCTCCTCCCGTGCCGTAAAGACAATAATGCTTTGTGCAGCACTTACGTTTCTCAAAACCTTAACACTGACGGTGTCTAAAAAGCTGGCAGTGCTTAAATCCAGGATTAGGGAGTGGAACGGACATTTATGAGGTCCCCAGTAGTCCGGAGCGATTTCTTCTGAGACATTTATCAAACTTTTGTCTTCTGCCCTCGTAGCTGCAGCAAGTTCGGGAGATATAGCCTTTAATTCATTCTCCTAGTGCAATAATAAAAAATAGTTTATGCTTAAAAGAGTTTATTGGTTATCTGAGCGATCACAGAAACCTCAGAACAACAACTCACTATTTCGCCTTGGCACCACTATTATCCTTTGTTCTTAGCTTGTTTCTCAATTTTTTCCTGTATTCTTCTGTGTTTTTTTATTGCTTTTTTCTTCATCTTGACGAGCTTGTCCAAATCTACACCACACTGAAAGTAAGAAAATTATAAATACCAATAACCTTTTGTGACTTCTTGTTTGGTCATGATAAAGATTAATTGGTGATTTTCCTTCAAAATATTTACATATTTTGTAGGAATTACAGCTAAATCAGTCTGTCGACGCTTGAGTGCTGTGCACGGAAACCAAACAAATCGTTAGATCTTTACCATCTTTTTTAGAGCCTCAGAATATAAATCAGCATTCGCGAAGTAGAGAGTACACGATGATTGGAATATCTTTACACCCGGAACTTCCGTAACCTTCAAAAGAAATAGTTACATTAACGTATTGTTAATACGAAAGATAGAACATTGTCCTTTTCTTTGTTGACTGATGAGTCACAGAAACGAAGCTTGAGTAGTTTAGGAAACCGGCAACACAACTTTTTAAAAAAATATAGGTTTTCCAAAGCTGTTGCATAATGGATACCCACCAGCAGTGCCCACAAGCTTTCTAGGGAGATCGTTGAGTAATGCTCTATGTATGTGTCGTGTTACTTGAAGACATTGGAATTTAAGCCATATGGACACCATGGCCAGATAAAAACCATTGAAGAAGGAGTAGGACCTCCTACACAGTTTAGCTTTAGTTTCCTTCCAGTCATTCCCAGTATTATATGAGACTAATGGAAATACGCATCACCTGTCCATACAGCTCGACATCTCTGTAGATCTCTGTGTTGGAAACCTGTCCAAGAATGGAGTAATGAGGTCTGTTGGGGAGGAAAAGACAGGTATACGTTATTACAGTATTATAGAAAGTCTTAGTCCTTCTGGGTGGTTAGTACTAAGTTCTATGGGGAAAGTGACTTTATTCCATACATAGGACTGCGGTATTTGCATTTAGAATATAACCACAATATGGCGGCCTACCATGCGGACCTCCAGATCTGCAGATAAGCAACGTTTCTTTGAATGACATGAAACAAAGTGCAAGTGAATATTTCGACTTAGATTTCCCACAAAAACCTATGTCTTTTGGATAAAATCAGATTGACAATCTTGGTGTCCAGCTTGGCAAGGGTTGCTGTTGAAGGACAGCATTAATGTTCAAGGCTACTTAGCCTGGCAAGACATCTAGATGGAAGCTTTTACCAGGTAACGAGCGGCACTCTGACTTCTAACATGGAAAGTCATTGTGCGATCAAGAAAGAATTGTCGCCGGATACTCACAGTTGTGTTCTTGCAATGACTGTCGCAAGGGAAAAAGCCACTGAAACTGCTAGCCCCATGTCCATATTCAGTAATATAGTAGCCAAGAATGTCACTATCCAGACCAGCTGTCCAAAAGACACCAATGTCAGCTGCATATGTTTGTAGAAGGTGCATCACTTTGCAACGTTGTAAAATGAATGTAAAATGGATACAGGCAAAATATTTCTGCTTCTGTGCCTATATTTAACTAAATATTTGCAAAAAAATTGCAAGTCACAAAAGTGCAACATTTCAGGCACAGAGTATACAGTTTGGGGAGCTGCTGCTTCAGGATTCTGGGCAACGATTACAACGTAACTAACCACGTAAGCAAAGTATGCAATCACTCACACAAAACAATTGTAAGCAGTCGACAAACGCAGCGCAATGATAAAATATCTCTGTAATTTAGGAGAAAAATATTTATGGTCTTAATTTTAGTTTTCAAACCTCTAATTATAACCTCGTTAGGTGAGACCAGAGAGCAGGGGGGCAAAATGTCAACAGCAGCGTAGAAAATGCCCCAGCTCTGTGCACTGCTAACCTTTTACCATCATCATCATCATCGTGTTTCCAGTGATCCATCAATCTCTTAACCACGCACAGTGACTCCGATCATCTCCAATACTCACCAAGTCAGTTTTGTTTGCTCTCCACAGGACCGGGACATCAGAAAACTGCATGAATATACCCTTCAAATTCACAATAACAATTGCGCCTAATATTGTCTAGTGGATTAAAAAAAATACAGAAAATTAGTACAAACGGATCACTTAATATTTCGTTAAGCTTAGCTGGTGAAAGATAATATACATCATAAAATAAGCTAACAGACAGTTACTTTCGCATACTTGCCATGGTGGAACGAACTCACTTTTGGTAGCGTTTCAAACAATTCTCCAGCCTTGAGAATGATGACGAGGATCATCAGGGAGGATATGAATCCAGACACCTGAAGACAAGCAGAGCTTAGCTGGACCTGAGGTTTAACCTACAGGGTGGAGGAGAATGACTTTTTTCGAGGGGGGCTACCTGACTGTTGCCTCCAGTGCTTTCCAAAACCAAACATCTGGCCATGGCGGTCGCAACGCTGAAACATTGGAAGAAGCTGCCGACGGTGTGACAGATGCCTATGGCCATCAGCTCCTAAGGGGAAAACAATAAATATAATATATCTAAATTATGTGAAGATGATCTATAACAACATTCTATTATATACAATGTATCGCTATCTTGGTTGGTGTAGCCTCTTGCTCACTAGTGGTTGTGATGGCCTTAAATCCTCTTTTTGGTGGCAATTTGTTTTAGGAAAGTTGAAGTTTTTGTTAGTGAGCCTGTTGATCATGTAATCAAACAATGGATTAACTAATATAGGACTGTATTCCGAAAATAAGTAATGTACTCTTATAGGGAAGAAAAGACGCTGGTATGAATGACATTGACTCAGTGTATCATTGAGTATATTTCATTCTGTATTAAACACTAAGACGTTGAGTGGAATCTTTTTTTGCTGTGTGTATGGAGAACAATACATCGTTTTATTAGGATTGTTTTACGGACAACAAGGAAAAAAGCTCAGATAGTACTAATAATATAATTATTCACACCGTGACTGATCAAAGAAATTGAAATGCATTATTTAACGTCCCTTGGTTTTTAGTATATACAACATTGTCTGTCTTCTATAAAATTGCTTCTTTGTCATGTGAATGAATTGCATGTATTAATTACACATAGGGCAAGGTGTTTCTTGTCAAGGACTGGTGTATATAGAGAACATGCAACATATCGGCAGATCTGGAAACCCCAGGATGGGACATCCCCACCTTGCACTTGATCATTTTGGAGGTAGGTTTGAGATGGAAGATCCTTATTGACCCAGGTAAATAGTTAAACATCTCACCTGGTTGCTGTCTACGTTGTAGCCGTATTTAATGGCAAACATTTTGGCCAAAGATATGTTAAAGGCGTAGACGACAACAGCTAGGGCGAACGCGTTGCCGATCATGTGTCTAAAAAGGCTAATGTTCGGTACAACTGGAGCTTTTATCCTGATAAAAAAAAAAACACAATAGACCATTGATGGCGAATCCGCCTTTATAAATCACGTCTACAAATATCAACAGGTTACATTGATTGTAGAGTAACAATTGTTGGGGTTTTAGGGTAGGTTCTATGGACTCTATGTGTTCTCCTGAATTTTACTGCTCAATGCATGTGTCTTCAGCCACCCTTCAGCCAAAAATGTGGCATGTAATATCTCAGCTTTACAATTACGTTTTAATAGATCATCTCTGTGAATGAATTCTAGAAATTCTGCACCAAACGTCAGTATTTCTCCCCGCAGAACACGTTTAAGACATCAAATTCTATAATACATACCCTACTGGAATATCTCCGACAACGTCCATTCCAAACTTTTCATTCAGATTGACTCCATATGATATCCCAGTGGCAACAATTAACTATGTACAAAAGAAAAGGACCAACTGGTTCACTCGCCCGCACTATATTACGGAAATATAGCAAACAAACAATCGAACAAAAAGCTAATTTGGTTGGGTTCTAGGCTTTTAGGGGCCAAAACTGAGAATATCTTGTGATTCTGGGTAAGCTTGCAGCATAAACTCGTTATTTACCCCATTGTTACACTTACTATAAAGCTGGGATTTGTTTCTTACCGTAATGAGCTCGATCGGTATTATAAATCGGATCTTTGAGTGGTATTTCTCATTCAGCAGTTTCACCGTGAACAGAACAATCATGGCGATGATTCCGGTAACAAGCGAGCCAATGTTTGTTTGGGGTGTTTTGGCGCAGAGAGTGACAAAAGCCTAGAGAAAAAGAACAGAACCCAGAAGACATTAGAACTCAGGATAGTAAGTGAAAGGCGGCAGAGGACAACTAACATGAACACGTCCGGATAACCTGACCATCTCTTGGTACTTCTTGCTCCAGAAACGTGTCCACCATCCAAGGGGAGCAATCATTGTTGGTATACAGGGTCTCTGGTATCTTAGAAGACCATTGCATGTTTCCATGTGTGGTTTGACAACATTGATAGAAAATGCCGTTCATATGCAAGGTCATATCCTATTCCCAGAGCTCTTAGACCCAGCATACGGTTATACACATGCCTGTCTGCATCCCTCAGATACAATTTTACATTATTTACCTAAATGTTTATACGCATTTTACCCAAATTGTCATACTACAGGTCAACCCTAGAAAGTTCTAATGTATGGTTATACTGGACAAATATAAAAATCAGCTTTTACCTGGATTAGAGACAGAGGTTGGCTTTTCTGACTGATCTCCACGCCAAGAATGCTTTTCAATTGAGACATCGTGACGTGGAAGGCAGCGGCAGTGGTGTATCCACGAATTAGGGGATCGGAGAGATACATTGAAACAAAACCGAACCGCATCAGCCCCAGAGCGATCTATGAAGAACATTAACATATCGGCATTCATCAGGCATCGTTGGTTTTTGCTCTTCGTATGTTTGTAATACAACAATCACAGGGCTCTACAGCCACGAAAGTCACAATAATCGTATAGAAATGATGAGTTACCCGCACAATGTAAATATACTGACATGTAACTTATGTACGTACCTGAAAGATGCCAATCAGCAAAGATAGCGCTGAAGCGGCTTCCACCCTGGCCTGGTCTCGCGCTACTATATCGATGACGGAATCGTTGCCCGGTAATAGGAAATTCTCATTTGGAGCCAGCGACTCCGTAACAGTTGCCACCATCACAGACATTACAGCAAATGTACCTGTCGAAGCAGAAGTTTATCGGGAATGGGACATCTCATTCTGAACAAACCATCTATGACCATGGTTCTTATTCAGAAAGGGAATGCAAGGTAAAGTTCTACATTCGGGGCAATTTGAATGGAACCCAACACTCGATTCCTGTACTTTTATGTGCTGTTGAAAAGTTTGAACAGAGCTACTCAATAAAGATAACTTATTTGTTCAGTAATTAACTGTTACATTGAGATTGAAGAGCCCCCCGGAATCTTGGAGAATTAACACAGTTCCGAATTGTTTTTAACCTGCCCTCGGTGTAACTAAATGCTTCCATCAATCATTAAAGTCATTGAGAGGTAGAATTTCTTACCAATAGAGAGATGTTTGGATGTTCCAAATAATGAGTAGATAAATACAGGATAAAATGAAGAATATAAACCAAACACGGGGGGTACTCCAGCCAGGAGACCCCAGGCAAGGCCTAGAAAAACAAATTTCATATATTAAAGAAAATAACTCTCGCACAGCGCAGGCAAATTATCAACATCACTTTCAAGACAATCAAAGTAATCAACAGAGTTTTTGTATATTGATAAATCAATACAAAAAAAGTCAATATTAAAAAAAGATACTCCTGAAAAGTTGGTCAACAAACGGCCTTATCACAATTGCGGCTCTGACAGCGAAACATCTAGCAGCGTGTGATGTCATGTGCAGGTCGGACATGGGCGCCATGATGACATTATGCCATACACCTCCCATAAACTGTCCCGTCTCCAGCTTTTTTGGCACATGTGTAGCTCCCATTTTGAGAATTGGGCGTTGACACTGGCCCCCGACAACCACCAGTAAAGACCATGAATTCAGCTAATTGAAGGGTCCCGGTAAGTACGGGACTATCGTTATCCGTTCATTCCAGGTGCCCTGTGCACAAATGCAAAAGCTCAATTTAAATACATTTTGGGGAGCAGTTAGTCCCCCCCACTCATAGTAATACTAACTTGGACTCCAGACCAGTGTCTCAGACCTTCCCCTACCAACTTTACCACCCAGTACATTATTATACCCTCCATCACTTATCATAAATTAATAAAATAATATAACATTAGCTCTGAAGACCCCCCCTGGACACATCGGATATACTCCAAGGGGTAGATGTGCACCGAGTTAAGCAACAATTGCCTACTCCAGTTCCTTTTGTGTCCTATATGGCACCAAGCACGATGTTGATAGCTTCTGTCTGAAGACTCTTCTCTTCTATCCGCACATGTTTCAGACATGAAGAAAGTAACCCTTGTTATCATTGCAATAATATCTGCATCGAGTGAGAAATACTGAATTATAAGTAAATCCACCATCTCCGCCGTTACCTTGTGGAAGCTGAACAGTCCCCACGCTGATGCCGGATATTATGTCCCCAACTAGCCATTCTTTCACTCGATAATGCGGCAGCCAGCCAAGGATTGGAATAAATTTCACCAACTGGGATCTTGCAGTCGACCCAGAACATCTGGAAAAAAAGAGAGATTCATTTTAAATATACTAGAATTGGTGCATTTGGAATTTATTAATATAGGCAAAAACGGTCAAAGAAACACACTTTTGAATGCGACAGAATTTACAAAAAGTGATAAAACCCATCACGTGCATAAAATGAATAATAGGATGGCAGAGAGACATCCTATAGTACCGGACTCTCCAAAATATTAGCCCTTTAGTCAATAGATTAAATTTTATAATTCAAAACATTTTTTTCTCTCCTGTCCCTATCATGCGCCGTACGTTACAAAAAAAGATATTTCAAAAGAAAATAAACATTGACAATATTTAAAAAACTTTTCGAATACCTTATCTTTTTCTTTATTCGGGATAACAGAGAGGGGCCGGTAGCATTAGATCTTGGTGCGATTTCTTCCAGTTGAACTTCACTTAATGGGGTCCTCCTTCTCGGGGACTTAAAATCATCCTCAAGACCACTGTCCCCCATGGAGACGAGAAACAGATCCTCCATGTACAGCGGCCCCTCCAACACCTTGGGTTTGGGAACGGAATGGGCAAACGATGTGGGAAATGTGTAAAAATGCGATGCA
The DNA here is from genome assembly GCA_009364415.1 of Spea multiplicata. Classification (NCBI taxonomy): domain Eukaryota; kingdom Metazoa; phylum Chordata; class Amphibia; order Anura; family Pelobatidae; genus Spea; species Spea multiplicata. The sequence goes on along the minus strand of VKOC01024888.1, from coordinate 26,692 downwards.
TTGTCCTGCCGTAATGGTCAAAGTACAATATAATGGTTGATTTATCACAAATTATAATGCATTCATACCATTAACCCTCTGCGCGGTGGAGGAGGGAGCCACCCGTTGGTGTTACGGTGGATGCGGGTGTTTTTAATGGAATCTTGATTAATTACACAAATTAAATGCTTAAATTAAGTTATCTAGTTTCATAGTTTTCTAAAAAGATCCAATTAAAGGCAATCTGACATTTACAATTTTTTGGCACCAATGGTATAATATTTGGTTACATATAGCAAACATATTAAGTTATTAACATCCAATGTTTACAACCATGATGTACAAAGACCTTTTTTTAACTTTTTTTTTTTTAAAATTGAGGATTACCATGTAACCCATTCTTAGTGAAGATACCCAGCTGTTATCTACAACCACAGCCCCGCATTAATAGTCATTCATTACGCAGAATAATTGTAATAGAGACCCCGATACAGATATATATGTACTATATACACCCATTTATTTTTTAATGTGAAAAATCACTAGTTTTTCCCCAATGCCTGTCTCATAATGACTACTTTTCAAGGCTCCTTTGTTCATCTCTCACATTGTAATTCTCTGTCCTGTCCCGGAATTATTAAGACCGCGTACATCATTGTTTAAGAACATTTTATGCAAAAAAAAATAAAGCTGCGTAACAGAACAATTCATGTATCCAGTAACACTTTTCATCACCGTGTGCCACCATAATATATATATTGACAATTTTTACCAGGACATTAAAATCCTAAATGGGTTTTTTTATTGGCTTCATCCTCCCACACAAGGGGAGATCCGCCCAATGTATGGAAATGGAGAAAAAAAAAGGCTTAATGACCTAAAATCGGTCTTTTTCCGAAACGCTCACGGTATTCATTTACAACACAGGAGCGGAAAATCGTATTTAAAAGGGTTGTTTAGTTACCGGTAACTTATAACCTTACATTTATCGGTGACCCATTAAAGGTTCACCAAGTAAGAACCTATTGTTCATACACTAATTAAATAAATCTTTTTTTTGGCACAGATTTTAAAATTCCTTAATCCAGCCGGTGATACAGTAACCGAAAATGAACACATTAAAAAACGGCACCTAGCTAGTTACGCATAAAACATTTTTTATTCATCCTAAACATTGAAGACAGATGATTTTATGGGTTCCAAATACAAAAATATTTGGGGAAATGGCCAAATAATACTATACAGGTAAAAAAAAATTGTGCATTAACTATAATTTAAAAAAACACATCATTTTTAGAAGTTGGTTTCATGTTAGAACTATCCAATATGTCAATATTAAATTTTTTGCCCCCCAGATAAATTATAATTGCTTAAATTATAACGTTTTCAGCCTTTCCTTTGCATTGTCCATGGCTCCGAGTTGAAACTTGGTACGGCGAAAGGTACTACACCTGCATAGTATCTATTTTTTTTAATGCTGAAATAGGATTATTTTAGGTTAGGAGAAGTTACACTAAATGTCCAACACAAAAGGAGATTTCATTAAGGGACAAAAAAAAAAAAAAAAAAAAAAAAGAGTCAGAGGGAGAATTTGAACATTATTCTTTTAATAATACTGGAGATTATAAAAAGGATGACAATATATAAAATGTGGACTCGCTGCAGAAGTCTCAAGAATGAAAATGATTCAAAACATGCGAGGTCAACCACAAATATTTACAGATCCAAAGTATTGATGTAGAAGTCATTCCAATAGTCGACCCCCCCCCCAAAGTTCTGCGGGATGTTTTAGCCATGGGATGTTGCGTTAGGAGGCTGGAGTTTTGATGCTTTTTTCTATGTATCCCCATCCATTAAGTTGCAAAAATATGCAACAATTATAGCTTCGTATTCAAGTAAATCTGGAAAAAAGAAGGATTTTGAAAAGGTTAATAAATAAAACATTACAAAATAAATGTTCAGTTCACCCAAAACACTTAATTACACCTTATAATCTGTATCAATGTGATGAAATTATGTTTAGATGATAATTGTAAGCGAGCTCAAATCGTTGAGAATTACAGAGGAAGATAAGGTAGATAACGTACATGATTGTCCCTCTTTGCCTCCGGCTCCTGGGTTTTTGAGATATACGCAACAGCGTCGTTAATGGAAGAAAAGAGCTGTGCCTTGGTGATCGTCTTGCTGAAGAAGTTCCCCGACTCCAACTGCTCCAGGACAGTTGCTGTGGGGAAAAAAACACTTCTAATTCAAATACATTTGCCATGTTTGTTTATGGGATGAATAGTTCATGTAATACATTCGCTATCTCCTTCCTGTGACATCACAGGGCCGCCATCTTGCCACAAGCCCTAGTTGGACTGAACACACGCCCTTAGAAAGAGAAAAACCTACAGAATATGTGGATATTTTTCTAGGTAGCCTTGTAACCAGTTTGAAAATAACAATCCACATAGCCCTTCTATAGCACGAACCATACGCACCCTCAGAAAGCAATCATTCATCTAGTATAAAGAGATCAATGTCATCTACTAAAAACGATTCTTCATAAAGGGCCATTGTAACACAGGAGTGATGGGAGTGATAAAGGGCCATTGGAACCCAGGAGTGATGGGAGTGATAAAGGGCCTCAAATCTCCTACTAGTCTTATAGAATCTCACAAAAAATATTCTTACTTCTTTTCATAACAAACATCCTAACATTCTGTGCTAACCTAAGCCTTTATTTCACATTTACCTTGACATCCAGCGATGTACACTTTTACATCAATTTCTGAAAAATCACGGAATATCTGAAACCAAGAAGTATTAATATTTATTAACGTACAGGTTTATTGACTTTTTAAATTTTCCTGTAAAGAGGACATTGTAAAATAAAATGTTAACCCGAGACCCTCACCTCCTTTGTATCGCATTCTAGTCATATATTTTATTTTTTTAAATTCCAATTTTGATCAGCCATTAAGACCAATAATTTAAATGTCTAACGTACAGTTATATGGCACGTAGGAATAAAACAAGCTCGGCACCCCAAGGGCACTGCGGCGAAACTAAATTAGTAAAATTAAATGCAAGAATTTATACAAGACTCTTTAAAGTCAAGAATGGTGTAGAAAATCTTAAATTAGTGATTACATTTTAGTCTGAACACCTACTCTGTCTAAATTTTATTTTAACAGAATTTGGTAAATTACATGGAAAGGCTTGAATAAAAAATAAAAATAAAAAGTTTACTCAGACTCAGAATAGAAAAGAAATATATTTTGTCTTTAATAACTGAATGAAGACTATAATTCCCAACTATAGGAAGATGTAAGCCCATAACTATTTTATATAAAAGGGATATTTTTTATGGGTTTGAAAAACATTGCTTTATAAAAGTAGATAATCACTGGATTAGTTTTTTATTTTATTTCAACATGAACCCGCTTTAAAAAAACTTTTTTTTTTTTTTTTCTTATGGGCTCGGCCTAGTGCCCATTCGTGATATTTCTCATGACCTTTGGTAAGGGGATGGAAAATGGCGCTGCATATTTCTAACACTTACATTTTTCAGTATTTTGACGCTGACCGTATCTACAAAATTAACGGCGCTCAAATCCAGAACGAGAGAGTGAAGCTTGGTCTGGGAGGGACCCAAGAACCCCATCATGGCTTCCTCGCAGTCTGCGGCTTCTTTGACGACAGGAGCCTTCACTTCGATGGCGTTCAGTTCGTTTTCCTGAATCTGCAACAATTCAAATGTATTGTTTATTATATAATACAAGATAAACTCCCGATCCCAATGTATAAAGCCATGGTTATATAAAGGAAAGGCTCGCCTTCTCAGGTTTCCCCGATCCTCGATGCTTCAGCTGGGTTTCCTTGGCTGCTTTTTTCTCATTTTTTTCCTGCATTCGCTTCTGTTTTTTCACGGCTTTCTTCTTCACGGCGATGAGTTTGTCCACGTCCAGACCGCTCTGAAAACGAACGTAGAAAATCATCTCCAACTTAAAAATAAGCTAAAACACAGATACACAATACTGTTCAAAAGTTTGGGGTCACTTACTTTCCATGCTTTTGAAAGAAAAGCATATTTGTGTTGGTTAAAATAACATGAAATGGATCAGAAATCCAGCACAGACGATATGTAATGTGACCGTTCTCCATTATTTGTGGCCGAAAATCTGAGTTTATAATAAATTATTTACCATTTTCTTAACAGCATCTGCATACAAATCCGCATTGGCAAAGTACAGTGTGCAGGACGACCGGAATATCTTTATACCAGGGATTTCTTTAACCTTAAAAAGAAACAAACGTTTTTTTTTTTTTACCTTTGCATATAGTTTGCGAAAATTGCGGATCACAGCCAGGCTTCAATGCCCTAATATTCTTCCCAAAGTCTATTGTAAGACCCCTGTTTGGCCGAAGGATGTTAGGAAGCCTTGTATAGAGTCCCGTAGTTATGGGGAGCAAAAAAAGTTTGAATTTGAATTCTATATGATGATTATTGAGTATACAAGATGTAGGTTTGCTGTAGAAAGGGATCGTTACCTGGACCAAGCCCCCCCCCCGACCTACCTGTGTATATTTGGACACATCTCTGTAGATATCGGTGTTGGAAACCTGTCCAAGAACGGAGTAATGAGGTCTGTTAGAGAGAAGACAAGAGTACAGGTGTGTGTATGAGGTCATCCTCATCCTACATTTATTTAGTGTGTTATTGGATTATCTTCCAGTTATCACCCAATCCCTTGAGATTTAAAAAAAAAAACCTGAATATTACGATAAACAAAGGATAAACAAAGTATCTATGTGCCTTTAAAATATAGTGGCAACTTTAACATAATACGGGGTTTCTTTAACTGTATATGATCCAAAGTCTATCTGGATGTGCCAAAGAAGTATGGATTATGATAGGAGGACACAGGCATGGAATCCACAGAATGCATTAACAGTTTAAACATTAAATTACCTCCCGTGTTCCGGAGATACTTACAGTTGTGTCCTGAAGATAACGGTTAAAAGCGAGAAAGCCACAGAGACACCGAGGCCAATATCCAGATTCAGAAGAATAGTGGAAACAAACGTTACCAACCAGACCAGCTAGGAGATACGATGCAGATGTCAGCCATGAATTAACGTCAACCAGATATAAAGAACCATACATCAAACGTGATTTACAATCATTAGGTTTTCTACAAACTGAAACCATACAGTATTAGCAGTAACGAGATGTCATTGTATCTAGAATAGACATTTGGGGCGTTTGGGGCGGCCAAGAAGATCAGCCAACGTCAACCATAAATCGAGATGGAACGCTCTGGTACAGAAGTACAAATTTCTGACAAACCAAAAAATTTGTTATTTTCTTGAATTTTACTGGTTTGGGGCGATACTGATGTACAGTTACATATCGGCCCACACCGTGCCATCACACTACATCTATAAAATTATTAAACCATAGCTTACCAGGTCAATTCTGTTTGTTCTCCAGAGCGCTGGTATGTCTAAAAACTGCTTGTAAATACCTTTTAAATTCACAATAACTACTGCAGCTAGAATTGCCTGGAACAAAAATTAAATAAAATAAAAATTAGAATTGTGTATACAAACTATTTTATACCAGAAGCTCAGACAATGACACAATGCCTTCAATGATGAAGACGTGGTTTTGCAAAACCTGGTTGACTATGATTGGAAGAGTCCGTCATTCATAAAGCTAAGTTACATCAACAAAGATGATAAATACAGAATGATTGGGATGCCATAGAAGAACGAAAAGTGATAGTTACTCCTTAATACTTTCATGAACTTTAGTAACAAGAGGCCAAGTTATGACAAATTCTCTCAACTAGTTTCAACTAATTATTTTAATCGCAACCCTGGAATCTGAATGTGTATGCCTCAATGCTCTTTAGGCTGTGCTCCCTTATATATATTATATATTTATATATATTTTTTTGTTTAAACCAATAATCATTCATTTAATGATGTTTTTCCTATCCACTGTCTACCCACTCGGCGGTCATGACCCAAACAGATTATTTTGGCAGGTAGAAGAGCGTCTCAGTGGGTAAAAGTAGCAGCCGCCACCGCTCATAATAATAAAGTTTACATCATGGTATCTATTAAAAAAAAGGTAAAACTCTTGACACAAACTCACTTTTGGTAGGGTTTCAAACAGCTGGCCAGCCTTGAGAATGATGACGAGGATCACCAGACAAGAGACAACACCAGCCACCTGAAGGCAAAATATATCATGATCAGTGAATGCAGGGGGTAGACTCCCATCCCAGACGCCTATAGGTACAATTATTGCTGATTACGCTCACATTTAATGAGATTACTAAGCCTAGATAAACACGCCAGGCTTTCCAAGGATATCAAGGAGTTGGCTCTAGACTCCACTCAACCTTCAGCAGGTGTAACTATATGCAGCCGCCTAGTGAATCTTGGATGAAATCCAGGTTAGGAAGATAAGGATACGACCTAGGTGAGGAAGAACAGACCTGGCTATTCCCTCCGGTGCTTTCCTGAACTAGACTTCTGGACATGGCTGTCCCAATGGTGAAGCAGTGGAAGAAGCTTGCTACAAAATTGCTGAGTCCCAGAGCAAAAAGTTCCTGAAATAAAATATATATTTTGAAATTTCAAAATCAAAAAACATAATTTATAAGTTTGTAGTCCCTCCACTAAATACAGAAACAGATTCTAGTAATCCCTAGAATGTAAGAGAAGGCAGCTCACCTGGTTGTTGTCCACCACGTAACCGTGTTTTACTGCAAACATCTTGGCCAGAGAGATGGTAAATGCGTATGCTACAACCGCTATGGCAAAGGCATTGCCCACCACCTTGGCAAATAATTCAGTCCGTGGCAACACCGGAGCTTTCATCCTTGGTGCGGAACAGTAACAGTATTTCAATATAAACATAGAGACATAAAAGACAGGCAAATTGGTTATTAAAAAGGTCTTAATAGTATTAAAGTAAAGCAACACACACTCACACTCGCCTCCCACCAATTCCAGTAACTAAACGGGGACACTTTTACTTACTAACAGGGCTGGCCTGGCAAACTAGGGGCAGCCCCGGCACCTTAGTTCCAGCGGCTGCCTGATGATGGCACTGATGTCCAAGACAAATTATTTATGACATATCTAAACAATTTATAAACCCATTCCCTGCCGTTTCTGTAAGCATTATGGTTACTTTTAGGGCAGTAGAACCCTGCGATCCCCTCATACCCAGCAAGCATTCCGAGCGCCTAGAAAAGAGGAACATCAGGGCAGGAGAAAGGGATGGAGGATTGTGTATTTTGGTAAAGAATTTTCTTTAAAAAGCTCTTTTTGGGCAGGCTGTCTCCCCCCCCCCCATCAGGGCAATGTTAAATCTAGTGTAGCAGACTGTAATAAACCGGTCTCCAAATTTCAACTAAGTATTCAGAATTTGTTTGTAAATCATGTAATTTTCCCTTTGAAGTTGTGCCAACTCGTTCTCATCACATGAGAATTGTAACCGTATAACGGAGGTTTCCTGAGTAGGGGGGAGAGTGAAACACAACACATAATTATACTTTCAAACTGTGTTACATACCCAACTGGGATCACCCCCACGATATCCACGCCATATGTTTTATTGAGGTTGACGCCATAGGATATCCCAGTGGCTACAATTAACTAGAAACAGAGAAAGAATTACATCTTGAATACACTTAAGATGAGTTAATACACACACAACGCTTGGTGAAACAGAACATAAAAGCTTTTACAACTATTACAGAGCTAGATGAACTCACTATAACTCCTACTATGTACAGTCCACCAAATGCTGATGGTTTAGAGGGGGGGGGTATTGTCTCTGAGCCAAAAGTGTCCTAATTCTGTAAATTTAGCATCGAGTATCTTAACCAGCATAAACAGCGGCTCGTGGGCTGCATTATAATTTATATTACAGGGACCATCATACTACCCAGTTGAATGGGCTTCAAATGTGACACATAAGAGCGAGTTGTCCACCATGTCATCTGTAGACCATCAGAACCATCTGGAACCCAAACAGGAGAAATGTTGCACTGTGTCATACGGTAGGAGAGAGTAAATGTCTCACCGTAAGGAGTTCGATCGGAATGGGCATACGGATTTTCGAGTTATACTTCACGTTCAGATACTTGACGGCGAACATGACAAAGATGGCAATGAGTCCGGTGATCAGGGATGCAGGGTTGGTCTCTGGGATCTTGGCGCAGACTTCGATGACGGTCTAAAGTAGAGAAGCATCTAGTGAACGTTCGTACGTATAACGGCTTAAAGTCATTCCTCGGATTTGGGGCAAGAACATGGACTCAATTCATCTAAGAAGTTGCCTTGATCACAGCAGTGCGAGTTTAGACACAATTCCCAGACTACAATCAAACAAACAATGACGAAACTGAGAAGTGGTAGAGGCTATGTATTCAAATTGTTCAGAAAAGCCGGTTAAAAGATAGAAATCTCACGTAAATAAGAGACAAAGCGTTGCTTCTCTGCATCACAGACACGCCAAGGATGCTTTTTAGTTGGGACACGGTGACGTGGATGGCAGCTGCGGTGGTGTAACCACGAATCAGCGGCTCCGAGAGATAGGTCACAACAAACCCAAACTGGACTAACCCCAGCACAATCTGAAAATAAATAAATAATTTACAATAAGACTTATTTGTATCCTATCACACACTACACCTCATGTCCTTACTATGTCTAGAGCCTTCCTTTACAGCTGCTCCCATGTTATTGCATCGTGGTCACGTGATGTCACATTACATTTACCCCACAACTGTTTGAAGAGCTTGGAATGGCCCAGGGGGGCAATTTCCCCAATTTCTCTGGGGCCATCCCACCCTTGCCATGTACACTTACGCTCACCAGGGGATATTACATTATCACACAATTCTTCTCTTATTCTTGCAACCAAGAATACATGAATACATAGACATAGAATGTCAACAGATATCATCCCCACAAAAAAACTCAGAAACCTTAAAAAATATATATATAAATGTAAACTCTTACCTGAAAGAGACCAACAAGGAACGTTAAGGCAGCAGCCACGGCCACTCTGTCTCCCACATCGGTGACCGAATCGTTTCCAGTTAAGACAACTATTGGGTCATTGGGTACGAGGGATTCAGTGACACTTCCAACCATTACGGAAATTACAGCAAATGTCCCTGTGTTAGAAAACAGATTCTTTCTTAAGAAATTGATTCTGATGTAACAGTGTAATTTTTACATTTAAAATAAATGACATTTCAATTTCCCTTCTCATTCCTACACAGTTGTATGAAGATTCCGTTACCTGGGGAGATATGTCGAGACGTTCCGAATATGCAATAGATAATTACGGGATAAAATGAGGAATAAAGGCCAAATACTGGAGGGACGCCGGCTAGAAGAGCATAAGCCAAACCTAGAATCAGCAAAAAATACAATTAAAATATAAAAAACACAAAATTAGCATGGTTTTAGTTTATAGTAAATTTATTGCAACAAGTTTACTCGTTAAAGTGGTTTAAACCCTTGCACATGTGGATTCCTTTCTCAAGGTAAAAAGCAGTTTGCCCCAGGAGGGGCAATCGTACATATATCCTGCAATGTAAAGGGATGCAGCAAATCCTGGGCTTCCAAGTTCTCTTTGGGGAGGGGGGTATTAAGATGTCTAGGGGGCAAAATTTGGCCTGGCCCATGTTTTGAGTCTTTGGGAGAGGAATCTTTTTCTTAACTTGCAATACTACATATGACCACAAGGGGGGAATATGATGCAACCTTATATTTAATAACCTTCCTTAGTCACGCTTCTCCTTCCAGCGGTTTCCATTGATGAAGATGGCTGAATGAGCCATCAAGCTTGTTAAAACTATTGGCGTTTGAGTGAAACATCCTAACAATACGCATCTTAAAAAGGAGCTTAAATAGTTTTTTTTTTTTAAATTAAGAAATATGATATTTAAGTGGTTAATAAATAAATTTAGAAAAACAGACAAAAAGATGAGCCTGATCAAATGAATAAATGATGCGTACCTTGCGGAAGCTGGATAATACCCACACTCAGGCCAGATATCACATCTCCTAGAAGCCATTCCTTGAAAGGATAATGTGGAAGCCAGCTAAGGATTGGAATAAATTTCAGCAGAAAGGATTTCGCAATCGGCCCAGAACACCTGAAGTAAAGAAACTGAAAACGCTCAGCGGCCCCATCAAGATATACAGAACGAGGAGCTTAACGATTAATCTCACCCAAGAAGGAAACAATGTATAAGACAGAAGAGGCAGACAATGGTTCATTTGGTCAGGTACCAGAATTCCAGAAGAAGACTTTTTAGATACATTTTATCTATGGAACATTTATAGGTTCCTGCATTTTCATATATTGTATCTTGAAGATACATTTCGTGGTAACCAAACTTTAAAATTGCCCATAAAGGACAAAAACTCTTTATTGTAGGGCGTTTCACCTCACTAAAATGTTACATTTGGAGTTCTGTCCACATCAAATGTCTAGTGAGTAGCTTTCAATTATTTCTATCACAAATGTTCAGCTGCGCCACACGGTACCTTATTCTTCTCCTCATTCTGGTCAACAGACGAGGCCCCCGCTCGGTAGACTTCGGAGCCACATTCTCCAGTTCGGCTTCGCTTAGCACCAAGGAGGCGGTCATTATACTTTCGTTGGGAACCCTCTTTTAATTTCAACAACACTTCTTGTCTTTCGAAATGCGGCTGTGAATTTCTGTTTAATTAAATAAAAGAATTGAATTAAAATGCATTCATGGGAACTGCCACACAACCCGAGGATAAAACCCCAGCACTGCACACAGTAATGCCGGTCAGAATTGGCAAAAACCTAGTTTTATTTAGTTTTGTCAAAATAAAATCCGCAGACCTGGACGCCGCCATTGTTGTCAATCATGTGATATTTTGGGTGACTTTCCCTGCTCAGACCTCACACTGAAATTATTCTTTATGGAAACCCTAATGGCGTCCGTTCCATCCTCTCACGTATTCCTCTTTGAAGACTCAAATCTCTCTTTCCATCTGTGATGGAATTCTCCTAAATCAGGGGTGTCAAACTGCGGCCCTCCAGCTGCTGTAGGACTACATCTCCCATCCTCCTCAGCCAGCCCCTTAGCTGAAGGAGCATTATGGAGATGTAGTCCTGCAGCAGCTGGAGGGCCGCAGTTTGGACACCCTGTCCTAAATAGTTTTAACCAAAACCGTCAATAATCAATAAATATCTCTCTCTAGGTCATACCAGAAATGCTACTACATGGCATAAAATAGGTTTTTTTTTTGGGGGGGGGGTTGTTTTCTATGTGAAAAGTCTTTGGAATGGTTCCAAGCAGAACATTACTGGTTTTAAGGTTTTCCCTTTGAATCAGCAGATAAAGTAAATATTCAACCAGCCATGACAAAGCAGAGAGACACTTAACTTATACCTTTAGGAAGACATTTTCCCGTAACACTAAAGTAACACTGGGGTTATAACCTTTAAAGACTCTGAAGCGTTCTCCGGTTAGTATTAACTCAATATGTTGACACCGTGTACCAGTAAGTAACGCGATAAGGGTTATCACAAAACCCCGGCGCGTGTCGTTCACCTGAGCAGATCCCGCAAACACTTGTTACATTATTGCTATAACACCGTCCTATGGTATAAGTTCACGATATGGCTTGGAGGCTTCTTAAAGCTCATCAGACTCCGGAACCATGATCTGAATGATGTCTACGATATATATATATTTTCTATGTAGGTCTCCTGTTAAGGGTTAACTCTGGAAATACTACCAAATTTCAAGGTATTGCCTCTAAAACTGAATAGGAGGGCAGACCAAGTTGGCCGAATGGTTCTTCTCCACCATGGTTTCTTAGGAGGTCTACAAGCAGTCTAGAGTTTTAAAAAAGGTATTTGTAACCCGATCCGCCGTTTTTTAATCAGATCAAACTTCTATTATCTATAACGGATCCATGTTAAGCATCTTATATATGGCCAAGATAATATACTTTAATTGAATTAAGACCCTTGATGAATGGATTTTAGGGTGATCAGGTCTTTAAGATGCAATCCAGGGGTTGTTTATAACAAAAGCGTAGAAAGTATACAATGTTCTCTAAGCAACAAAAAATAAATGTGTCCATAATAAAGCAAGTGTGATCAGAAAAGCCTGTTTTGTCTGAAATATACGCTAATTATTATTTATTGATTCGTATAGCGCCATCATATTCCACAGCGCTGGACAATGGGAGCATTTTATCATTGATGTTATTTTTTTAAGGTTATTGGTCAACAAAACAAATTGGCTGGTGGAGAATTTTTATTTTTGTGGATTTTAGAGGGGAAAAGAAAAAAAAGTGCTTTTGAAATTTGATTTCTCATTAGGGTAATCAATACCCTTTCATATAATTTTTGGTTTAGAAATAAGTTATCATTAATAGAAGAATCTCGCGGAGCGCAGTCCTACCTAGGCTACGGAAACCTGGACAGCTGAAGTCCGCGCCGTTCTTAAGGAATTTCCTCAAAGCCTAGAAAAAGTTGAGCAGGGGCTTCCAGTCCTCCTGGAGTTTTACTTCACTCCATGTCTGTGAGCGGAGACTTTGAACCCTTTTATCTCGCTAAGGCGATTCAGGTGGATGATTTATAAATGCCAGTGTGTATTAACCTTATCAGCGCTGGCTTTGCCCCAGAGTACATGTCGGTGTCAATTAAACTTTAGAATTATTTAGAACCTAGGCCTTGTGCTATTGGGTTTGTTCGGTTTTTTTTAACCCTTTAAGTGCCACAGCACGCAGACGGCATCAAGAAGCCGCTGGGCTCTGGCACCCAAATGGTTAAAGATTTATTAGACTTTTATGGGTTTTTTTTAAAGTTGGAGTGCAGAAACCGAGAAGATTATGTAGGCAGCCTTCTGAATTTTTTATAGGGGTCCTATTGAAAGAGTAAGTTGTTCCGTTGCCCCCTTTAAGGCAGGAGACGTATGAAAATACATCATCCGGGGCTACAATGTTCCACAATATACATATTTTATATCTGTAACTTGTTAGAGGAGACATAGTCATTCTTTCAAAAAGTAAAATGATGCTTAAGAACCACAAGGTGGTTACATTCGTTGCCCTTTTTTGTCTGCTTTCTGTATGGTGGGAACATTGTGTGACATCAAAATCACCTGCTGGCTCTGAGGTCATTGATAAAATGACCACATCCCCTTTGAGATGCTCATGGAATATACAGTGTTTGGGGCAATCAGTAGTATTTGCATTTTACATTTTAGTTGGCTGATAATACAACTTCTTAAAGTATTTATTAAACAAAAATGTGTTGAAAATTAAAGAAATGTGACTGTGATAATTTGCAAGTGTCAGGGCCCCCTTCTCCTTCTGTAACTATGGCTTGAGGCGTGTAAGTGTTATTGTCAGTGATGTATTCTGGTCTAGGTTGACTAGGTCCAGGGGTGGCAAACAGCAAAGCTGGGGGGGGCAGATCCTTGACCTATTTACACCATGGAGGCTGTGCCTCCACCTACTGCCTTTAAGCCACAGAGTGTTGATATATGATGTCATACCCTGGTGCTTTGCAGTGAAGATGGCCTTCCATTTGTGGCAAAAATATCTTGGAAGCTCCATAGAAAATCTCAGAAAAGGTAATTTTGTAATAATAACCCTAATTTGGTTCACACACACAGACAAAACTGTGAATGTAAGCTGCTATACATACAATTGACTCAATGAGAACACTTGATTCCAGTTGTAAATAGTGAACCCCAGCATGGAGGTGACCTAAAGTAACAAGAGCGGGAAGGAAGAATGTATTCGTAATGGAAACATCGTATTCTCCTTCCGATGTGTATACAGCAGGCAAACAGATGCACTCATAGAGAATTTCAGGTTTGTTTCTTTATTCTTTTTATTAAAGATACAATGTACCGTAAGGATTGATTATTTCACAAAAGGAGTAAATGCATATTTTGGGTTTATAGTTTCTCCTAAAATAATCCTGTAAACAATTGTCTGGTGGGCCTTATGGAAGTCCAGCTATGGAAGGTGAATGTACATATAACAGTGTTCTCCAGGGCTATGTCTTTAAAGGGCCCAAAGCTTTGGCTACAGTGATAAATACAATCATCCATGTTTCGGCTGTCCAGGTTTTCAATGAGAAAGGAAACCGATTAAATTGCCGTTACTTCTTGGATTGAACTGGATTCATGGTTCTGAGAGAGATAGGAAACCGCGTCATGGGTCGTCGCAAAGACCAAGGCTGGAGTGAAGGTCTCGTTGAAGAAATGGCTGCACTCTAGTTGCCTTAAAACGTCAGCTGAAAACAAACAATAAAAATATATGAATTGCAGAAGGTCATACAATATACAGACCTGGACATTTAGTCTACTATTGTGTGAGATGTCCATCATAGAATAATGAACATGGCGTCATATATATATACACGTGTAATCATATGTAGGAATAGTCCGGGTCAGATGAAAGTTTGCAAACATCAATCAAAGTAACTTACAAGGACAGTTGGTAATATAAACATCAACTTCAATCTCGTGCAATTCTTCAAAAACCTAAGAAAAAAAGGAGACACAAATGTAATAGAAGACTTAGCATTTCCTGGACGCTGTTGGTATTTAATATTAATACAAAATGGCGATGCCAACTTGGATATTTTGAATAGGAATGGATAAAGATGGCATTTTTTAAGGATTTTTTTCAATGAACCCTCATATTTAAGACACTGAACCATGAATTTATCATCAAGGGACTATTCAACTACGGCAACACGGCATCACTATCTATACTCATTGAGGCACACTTTGGCATCCTTCAGGTATTGTTATTAGATAGATAGGTTTGTCTAGATGCAATACTGAACTGCAAAGTCATTTGTGTGCCTCTTTGGACAAGAACATGTTCTCGAAATGTTTATCTCTGTAGCTATAGGTTCTTCACTTACATTTTTTAACATCTTTACTCCAACCGTGTCTATGAAACCAACGGCCGCAAAATCCAGGATGAGGGAGTGGAAATCAAGTGTCTCCAAACCCAAGGATTGGAGGGTGGGTGCATTCGGCATAACCTCACTCAGAGTTCTCAGACTCCCAACCATGCCTTCCCTGTTCATCAAAAACTCCAAACCAGTTCCCTATAAAAATAAAGACAGACATTTGAAATGTTATACTTAGGGATGTGAATGTATATATAAACCTACTCATTGGTATTCCCTTCTCTCATCTTTCCCCTTTAGTCCAAATGCTGCCAGACTGAGTGTCCGCTGTCCTTAAAGGTCCCTTAACAACACTGCACCCCTTATATTTCTTTCATTACCACCAAATACTCCTATGACTTTGTCCATGACTTGCATCTCTTCTAAGCCAGTATTACTTTTTTGTGATTATGCCTCCAGTATCTTACTTTATTCTCTAAGACTAAGGCTTTCTTCTCATTAAAAGCTCAAATGTTCAGAGAATCATACAATCTATCCTCTTAGTAACTGCATTCTTAAAAGGTCTCCTCTCGCTTTGTCCTCTCTGGGCCATCTCTACTTGTTCTTTGATACAATTAAGTCCCTCACCTTCTGTCTCAATTGCCCTCAACCTTCTAATAGAACGTAAGCTCAAAAGAACATTCCCCTCTTAAGTCCTCCCACTCTCATATGAAGCTCTTCACAGTTTTGTCTAAAATGGTGAAAAATGGTCCAAACGCGATCCATGTGAGTCTCAAAACCAACTCCGGGAACAACGTACCCAATGATAAACTTAAGTCAACTTTTCCCATGACCCAAACTCGGGATTTCTTGCCCCAAGAACAGCTAATCTGGATCCACACGACACATCTCCCCCCATTTCTCCGTAAGAATTATATCTCACCCTTTGTGTGTTTGCCAGAATTTTTTTAGCCAGATTGATAACTTTATGTAAACCCCTCTTTCGTTTCATGGCAGCTTTCTTCTTTTTCTCAATGAGTTTGTCAACATTGACACCCATCTGGAAAATATTATAAGTTTTATATGTATATATTATGATCAAACCGGTGATGTATTTACTTATTTGCGTAGCTTCATTTGCAAGCCGTTTGTGGATCGTACCTTTGCCTTCAGGGCTTTGGCATAATGCTCGGCATTCGCAAAATAAATCCCAGTGTTTGACTTGAAAATCTTGATGCCAGCAATTTCTTTCGTCTAAAATAAATCCAAATTTTTTTTTTATTCCTGGTTTTGTAGAGATTTTTTTCTGAGCATAAAGTCATCACTTGACAAACTGGGGCAATTAAGATAAATGCGGTAAGAACCGGTAAAACATTTTCTCTCTTTTTCTTTGACAATGGAACAAATTATTTTATTTTATAAAATATATATTTTTCAATGAAGAATGAAATCCATTTTAAAAATAAACTATTTATGAATACGAAACTGAAGTTCATTATTATTAAAAGACAATTTGATTTGATTTTTACAACAAAAGGAGGCCTTCCAGATAGAAAAGCAGGATTTCCGAATTCTAGAAGAAGTAAGCAACACGCAACACAACTGTGAACGTGAAGAAAACTTTTTGTTCAGTTGACGGCTGAATATTTTGCAGAAATATTACTATTTATCCAATATTTTGGAATTTTAAATGAAGAGCATGAAAAAATGTTAGTTTTACTCCGATGTTTGGATCATTAACACAGAGAGTTATGTGAATAAATACCACGGAATATTCTTCTACATCCCTGTAGATATCTGTTTCAGCTACTTGGCCAAGAGTTGAGTAATGAGGTCTATAAAAAAGCAAAAAATGTATAAATAACTAAAATACTTTTGCTGCTAATCTTAGAACTAGTTTTTGGGGGTGTTTGGTTGATATTGAGTATAATTTTTGTTTGTTTTTGTTTTGTTTTGAAGCAATCTTCAGAAGAACGTCAGATGTGGATTGTACATTAGGTTCACAAAGGATTTGGTGACATCACCAACAAGAGCATGGAGAAAAACATCATGTTGTAAATGAAAGATAGCTAAGAGAAAGCAGTAATAGGCAAATAACATATCAGTTCATGGCAAAGAATAAGATGAGACAGCTGAGGAGGGCTTCATTTGCACCTCATCTCTAACCTAGGTAAAAATATTACAGGAACAGTGCAGAACCCGTCCAGAAGCCTTGGAGAACATGGTCTACACTACTCTGCCACCTTGACCATTCTGGTAAGGAGCCCAAAATCCTACTCGTCTTCCCCTGGTTGGTCAAGATGTATGGAAGCCCAGCTGAGAAGACATAGGGCCAGGTGGACAGGAAGATGTAGGGTTGAATAAAACAAGGGGGTATTGGAAGCTTCAGCCTAGAGATATAGCACCTGGACCATGGTAATTTGTAGGGTTACCATTGACCTGGAATTGTTTTGCCAGACATGTAAAGTAAGGATGGAAAATAAATCCAAGGTGCAAGGTGGAAGTTCAAGAATTCAAATGTCCTACTTTACGATTAGAAAAACATTAATGGAATTGTCAGGTATAATTATAAAGCCTTGCAATAACTCACAGCTGAGTCCTGAAAGTGACCGTCAATAGCCCAAAGACAACCGAGACGCCAAGTCCTATATCCAGGTTGAGGCAGATGGTCGAAAGGAAGGTCACTACCCATATGAGCTGCAGAAGAGGAGACTCCTGGTCATTGTTATATAAACCATGTAGTTATCACCGTATGGAAGAACGAATCCCACTAACTCCCTCAAATGTCATTTAATGCAACCGGACAATGAATCGTTTCAATATATCGCTGGAGACACAAAGGCAATACAATATTCTTGGCGTGCTGGAGGAACAATATTTAGTATCATGCGTTTGGTCCAACAAGGTTTTGATTAATTGGCTAAGCAGAGAAAACTTTGTTATAATTATATTTAACTCTTTCTTATCAACAGTAATGAAAGCACAGCTCAAGCAGCAAAAGGTGAATATTAAGGGCACAAAACACAAGCATTTATGGGAATTCTAGACAATTTGCTCAACAGTATAAACTATGTTTTTATTTTAGATTTTTATATAAATATAATGTAATTGGATTTTTTAATTAAAAGTGGGGGGGAATGCCTACTGTACACCCTTACACCTGTCCTAATGAATTTTCTTACAAATACGATACAGACTTGAAGAGTGTAAAAATTATATTCATTTATAGCTAAAATTATGACATAATAACCCATTTTATGTTTTTTTAGGAATTAAGATCAGATAAGATTCTTTAATGTGTACAGAACTTACCAGATCGTACTTGTTTGCTCTCCATAGAACAGATATATCCATGAACTGCTTGTACATTCCTTTTAAATTAGCAATAACGATAGCTGATAATATAGCCTTGAAAAGAATAAAAGAGAAAATATATATTTTTTATTTTTTTAATGTATGCTATTTGTCTTGATGGTTATGATTTCCGTTGACTGCAATGGGAGCATTTCAACACACGCACAGGAAGTGTACTTGTGTACACTTCCTGTTTTCAGTAAAAAGGGCAAGGGGAGGACAAAACGAAGACAGAAGTCCAATTTTTTATCAAGAGCACATGGAGAAAAATGCAGTGAAATCCTTGAAAAGGTGTTTTGAAAAGTGTAATTATTATATGTTTTAAGACTTGCGTATAAAGCTTGGGTAGGCTTACCTTTGGAAGGCTTGTGAACAGTTCCCCTGCTTTCAGGATGATCACCAGAATGATGAGAGAAGATACGAATCCAGCAATCTGAAGAACAAGTACAATTATGGAAGACGACATTGTGTTTAATAATCAGTCAACTCTTAGCACCAACGGAGCACTCGGTGGGTTTGTGATGCTAGCATGCACAATGGTATGCAAATTAGTTATTCACAATTGAGTACGTTGATTTGCATATGATTTGCATATTTGGGTAACGTTTTTTCTGGATAGGCCTATAAGCGTTCTCCATTCTACACCAAAACCCACGAGTTTGCCCCTGGGAATGGGTCAGGGGCCTTTGCTTGTACATGAATAGCTCTGGTCGGGGGTGCCGTCTGAGGTTCTAGGGGGCTTCAGACATATAGTTTGCCCGTAAGGGCCGACCCTTAACAGCTGACTTACAAGCAAGAGCCTAGAACCGCGATTGATGGATGAAACGTGTTACCTGCGTGTTCCCTCCCGTGCTCTCCTGGACCAGACTTCTGGACATCGATGAAGTGACAGCAAAACAATGGAAGAAGCTTCCGGTTAAATTACTGAGTCCGAGGGCTATCAGCTCCTTAAAAAAAAAAAAAAATTGTGACGCTCTTTTCACCAACACTACTCAGCACCTTAGCTTTTCGATATTAATCAGATGAGTTAGAATACTAAAACTAACCTGTCACTTATTAACATTTTGTTTAATTTTACCTAATCTAACTAATTATTTAAAAAACAAAAACTGTCTGCGCTTCTTACCCTAATAAAGTTGGCAACAAATATATAGACATAATATAAATGAGAGGAAGGTTTTGGTTATATGAATTAGGACAAGCAATAATTAAGCTCACCCGCCGACGTAAGGCACAACTCTAATAGGCGTGAGAACCTACTTCTACCATCCTATCATAGATGGGCACAAAAACAGTTTATACTGCTACCGAAAAACCTTATTAATGGGTGTTGGGGAGGTTGCAAATTAAACTCCTCCTATTAACCCCTGACAGCAGCTGCTTTGTGTGGCACTATGTGGAAGGGAGAGTAAGGTTTCACCACATGAAAGAGTGTGCCTCTGACGATGGCGGGTGAGCTTAATTTGACTTTGGCCATTCATATAAACAAAACCTTCATTAATATTAGTCATATATATTGTTGTCGAATTTATTAGGGTAGAAGCGCAGAACAGTTTTTGTTTTTTGAAAATACATGTTACCAGCAATACACTGTTTTGCAGCATGCTTTTACACATTTTGGTAGGCCTGTATATACATCTTGATTATTTGAGCCTGTGACTAGCTTAGCAGCGACGACATTTTCTCTTTAAAATAATTATTTAGTTTAAAAAAGATGATGGATGACGTCAATAGGCTCTGCCTTGTGCCCTTTTGCCTGGGTAGGCAAGAGATGGGGCTGTTGGCAGGTAGTAATGGTAACTAAAAAAAACATTGGCATGATTTAGGGAGCCTGGCCCTGTCACTCCCTTTGTATTAATTGGTTCCAAGACATAAAAGGAAAAAAAGGAAAATGTATGATTATTGTACAATAAAATTCATTAAAAATGCAAAAATTAATTTAAAAAAAACCATAGGTCTTGCCTGGTTGCTGTCAACTTTATAACCATGCTTCATTGCAAACATTTTGGCTAGCGAGATGGTGATGGTGTATCCGACCACGGCGATGGCGAATGCATTGCCAACCACATTAATGAACAAGTCGGTTTTGGGCACTGTGGGCGCTACCAATCTGCAAAAAAAAAAGAAAAAAAAAATATTCATTCAGATCTTCTGGTCTTCTGAGTTCATGAAAAAGTTGGAAAGGAAGAAGAAAAAAACTAAAATGAAATCCAGCTGATGCAAACCCGGTAGGAATATCTCCCACGATGCCGATGCCAAACCTTTCATGTAGGTTAATGCTATACGATACCGCGGTGGAAATGATGAGCTACGGGAGAAAAAAAGGAGAGATCATTGATATAAGTGACCAGGAGTAAAACGTATCTCCTTTCAACAGAAGGATGAGGATATTGACAAAGAAGGAAATTGTCTTGGGGAGAGTTTATACTCTGTTTACATGGTAAGCAGCTAGGGATTGCTTGCCAGAGGGAAACAACTCTATAATAAAACACTTTCTTCTATATAAGTGATGAGGGCTAATATTTATCTATATACAACTGGCCTTATGTGACCTCCCTAAAATATAGCGCTGTAGATAGACAACTTGATGACCCTTAGCCGCGTTTGTCATACTGTCTCTTTATGTATTATCATGAATACATACGGGCAGACTGGCGATCACGAGGTGGTCGTGGCACTTTAAGGCCAGCAGCTGCCTGATGATGTAAGTGCGGCCAACGGCTGGATATATGCTGCCAGGTGCTACGTTTTTATGCTCATGTAGTGTGCGGTCGGGCATACCAAGCCACTGGCCACACACACAGCGGCACCAGATCTGGCCGGATAGCCAGCCCGGTCTCGTTGCCGGCAGATAGGAATCTTTCACCCCATCTAATCAGTTTTTGGTCTCATCTTAGATTCAGGAACCATATGCCATATCCTAGATAGATGATGACACTTTGTAACATCATTTTTTATTATTATTATTTTTCATTATATTTTCATTTTTATTTTCATTTTATTATTATTTATATTATTATTATTTTCATTATTATTTTATTTTTAATATTTATTAGTATTATTCAATATTGTAACCAACTGATGCTCAAAATGACACAGTTACTATTTTCCATTGCATAGTCTTATCTGAGCAGAATACAATTATATAAAACAAACATTAAAATGTAATTGTGCATCTATTTAGATTTTTCACGTAAACATGGCGCATCGTCTTACCGCCACCAGCTCGATTGGGATAGGCATGGGTAACTTAGAGCGCCACCTCTGGTTGACTTCCTTCACTGCAAAGAGGCAAAACAGGGCAATGATACTAACAACGAGGGTGCCAATATTTGTCTGGTGGATCCTGCGAAACAAACTGATCAACGACTGAAAGAGAAGAAACGCATTTATGAGGCTAAACAAAAGAAAGTGCTATTAAAATGTATTTTTTTTTTAGGTGGGGAGAAGAAGGACCCCTTACGTGAGGATACTCACATAAATCAGAGACAACGGCTGGGATCTCTCACTGAGGGGGAGTCCCAAAATATGTTTCAGTTGAGACACGGTAACATGGATGGTGGCAGCCGTGGTGTATCCGCGAACCAGCGGCTCAGACAGGTAAGTGACCACAAACCCAAACTGCACCAATCCCAAAATAACCTACGGACAAACACAGAACCTTAATATGTCATGCTCTAGAACCTTGCCTTTTAGCAGAACAATAATCCCCTTATTATCAATCAACAAATTTTGTTTCAATATTAACAAAAGGTAATGTTAATTAACTGCCAGACCCCCAATCAGTTGATCATAACTGGTTTCTATATTATGCAATAAATAAGGGGTTATCAAAGGTATTAGAAGCATGGAACCCATTAATGCAATTAACGCAAATTCCAATTTACGTAGGGCTAAATATATAATTACTGTTATTAATAATGATAATAACTTACTAAGAGGGTGGTAGATACTAAGTGGAACAGCCTCCCAGCAGAAGTAGTAGGGGTTAATAAAGTGAGGGGATTCAAACATGCATGGGATAGACCTGATTAAGGTTTGAGTCTTTACAGCACGGGAAACGGGCAACTAGATGGGGCCAAATGGGTCTTATCTTCTTAGTTGTTAGAAAACTGCAATAAGCACACTTATCGACTGAATATACCCTAACTCAGAATGAAGCTTCAGCCGACACACCTTCCCCACCTACCACCTCCTCCTGTGCCTCCCATCAAAATAAAGACTCACATTACCTGGAAAAGCCCCACCAGTAAAGTTATGGCGGCCACGAGCTCTACCCTGGCTTGGTCTCTTGCAGTTGTATCAATGATTGTGTCATTTCCGGGGAGTATAAAGTTATCATTGGGAACCAAGGTCTCCGTCACACTTCCAATCATAATGGAGACAACAGCAAAACTCCCTGAAATATAAAAACGCGTACAGAAAATACATTGGGCTAAAAAAAAGACAATGAAAAGTGCATGTTTTGGTGCTCATTTTGTTAACTTTGTGGCATCTTCTCTTTAGGCCACTCATTGATCTTTCCCAATAGTTGTGTTAATGGCGCTTTAGGCTCCAACCATCTTATCGGGATTGAGGTCAGGAGCTATAGTGGTGACACTAAAGAACTCAAAGAACCGTTGTGGAAAAATGTCTTTGGAAAGATCTTGCTAAAAACTTCTATAATTTGCCTTATGGTTAAAAAGAAATCCAAAGATGTCTCGACGAAACTATACGATAAGAAAACTGTTGACCTGAAGTCTCTCCGGAGACCTCTTTGGTAACATACCTATTGAAACGTGTCTGGATGTTCCAAAGAAAGAGTACACAAAGACAGGGAAAAAGGACGAATACAACCCAAAAACTGGAGGGACCCCAGCTAAAAGAGCGTACGCCAAACCTAATGAAAACAGAGCGAGGAGGTCAAGGTTAGACGTGATACAAAGCGATGCATCGGATAAACATTCTATGGACACTGAAGATGGAGGGCTTATCATGATTTCAGACTTTTAATCTAATTACATGTTAAATGGTGGATATATCTTAAATACTCTAGAAGACTGCTCATGACACCTTGGATCGAGACAATGAAAAGAACTTGGGGATACTTTCTGTGATCCACACACAAGACTGGGGTACCTTGTGGAAGTTGAAGGATCCCCACACTGACTCCAGATACAATATCTCCCAAAAGCCATTCCTTGACGGGGTAACGAGGCAACCAGCGCAAGATTGGAATGAACTGAAGCAGCACAGACTTTGCTACAGATCTTGAACACCTGTAAAAATGTAATATAGAAACAGGTCTGGACTCCTTAGGCCTTGGGTGACTTCTTCAACGTGCCGTGGGTGGCAGAGGTGGTGATGCCACCCACTTCTGTCCACGTTCTGTATTGCAATATCAAAACCATTTTATCCATATAAAAATGTGGGGCACGAGAATATTATGAGCCTCAGTACTCCTCATGAGGTCCTTCTGGATCACCCAATAGTGTTGAATGCACCAAGTCCTTAGTTTCTATGGGACACCAGTAAGGAACTTAAGCAGACCCAGATAAACTTGAAAGCCAAAATCTGGTGAAATGGTAGCCTTCCAACATTCCAGAACTCCAATGACCCAGTGGACCTAGCAGACCAATGACGGGTCTCGGCCATGAGCCATATGGACCACATTGCTTAATTACTTTGGTCCTCCAGAAAAAAGTTCTCGGCTATCTCACACCTCCTTTGTTAGGCTAATTTTAGGCTCCAACCACCCCTACCACCTAGCAGAAAATAACTTCTATTCCACCAAGAGTTCTTTGTGATATAATACCGTATGCTTTGCATGTCCTTACTGACCTTAGCTTCCTTTTGGCAGCGCTGGAAGCCGAGTGCCATATATTGGTGGGAATTGGAGATGTCCCACCAAGCTCCTTCTCGTGAAGCACCGAGCGCTCAATGCAGTATCTGACATCTCGGTTTTTAAGCTCCTTGTTTGCCATTGGCTGCTTCTAGCAGAAAAGCGAAGAGAAAGACTTTGCGATCGTCTCTCTCCTGGTTCCAGATTGAAAAGAAGTTCCTGCCAAGACACACATCATCCTCATCCGTACATCTCCTTGAAAGCAAACAAAACGCCATGCTTGCTCTGCAGGTATTTCCAGGTAAGTTTAAACATTGCAAAAAATGTAACGTATAACAACAGATAGAACTGTTACGCTGCGACTGGCCAAGGATAATGGGATTTGTAGCTCAATACTTGTTTTATACTTTATTCCTTCGGATGCCGGGAGACTGAGTGCTCCCTTACGATTGCTTCTGGCACTAAAATAGTTATGTCTTCTTCTAACTGATCATTCGAAATGCATTGCTACCCTCTGCTGGCACTCAGGGGGTTAAGCTTTTTTTTGCCTTTTATCAAATCTAAGTTGCTAAAGAGAATGATACCCCTCTGGTCATGTGACCACATATATTGATTATATATTATGCCAGTTTGTATACCTTAAAGGGATCTGTTACCTTTACACAATATATTCTTTATTGATATCTAGGCTTTTCTTAGCCTAGATAGATGATAGATGATAGATAGATAGATAGATATATAGATAGATAGATAGATAGATAGATAGATAGATAGATAGATGATAGATAGATGATAGATAGATAGATAGATAGATAGATAGATAGATAGATGATATATATAGATAGATAGATAGAATAGATAGATAGATAGATAGATAGATAGATAGATAGATAGATGATAGTTTATGGCAGGAATTCAGTAATAGTATTAGACGTCTCACCTCCCCGCGTAGCATTTGACTCTTCTGGTTCTCGTCCAATATTAAGCTGCCCCTCTACATACATTTATATGAGGTGCCGAGCTGGACGAAGATTGGGTGTAATTTAAACAGCGGGTTATATATTCCTCTGTATAATAAGTTACCAGGAGCTTAAAGCCCCAAACTGCTGAACTGCTGAACAACTCGTGAAAAAATGGTTGTTTTAAGACACAGTAAAATTTTCACTTATTTTGCTATTAAATTAAATGTCATATTTATAGACAATAAAAGGTTTGGGTATTTTTAATGTTCTTGTGCGTTTTTGGTAATAACCCAAATTTGCTTAAAAATTCAAATTTTTTCTATCTAGTTGCATTGTCCGTGTTTGTTATAATATATAAAAAATTATTAGGAATGTTTCTCACATTTTAACATTATTGCGTGTACCGTTGCATGATCCTTGCTTTTATGTGTCGACATTTTTTTAAAAACCCATGTATATGAGAACTTCAAATATTTAGCTCTGTCCTCAAACTCGTTCTTGAGGAATCACACCGAAGAGCATCCGATTCGTGTGCTTCTACATGTCTACATCCAATGTTTCTTCTAAGCTCATGGTTTTGTCCTTTTTATTCATTGTACATCGCTGCGGAATATGATAACCATTCCTGGGAACTCTCCTGGTTTCACTTGGAGTCTCCCATTCTCTGGGTCGATGCTGCAGTCCTCCAGGTTGCGGAAGCGGGTCCTGACACGCCCTACTCCCCGCCCATTTTCACCATAAATGGGGGTCTATCTTGTGATATCAGTGGGACCGCCTACTGGCATCAGTGGGACCGCCCACCTATGCCAGTGGGACCGCCCACCAACGTCATTGTGACCGCTTGCGACATCAGCGGGATCACTCATATGTATAACATAATTAGTATTGTCGCCCCAAACTTGATACATTTTGTTACTTGCCTTTCAGAAGAAATATGTTGAGAACACACGTTTTCGCCTTACATAGAAACATAAATGGGGTTTGCTGCCCCAACCCCCGCATCATTGAATTTCTTTTGACCATCTGCCCCCTGCTTTCTTGTGTATCACCGTCTGACCAGGACACACCGCAGTCCACAGCTCTGTAACATAAACACTACTGGGTCCACTGCATTCGACCCTTTTACATTTTGTTATAGATGATTAGTGTAGCATGTCGGAGCTCCAGCTCTATGCCCCCGCCACGCACTCCCCCTACTGCCCTCGAAATCCCATTGAGATCCCCAGCCGCCAGATTCAAAATTTTCCAACAGACGGGGAACGTGCAGGAAAGTGTCACCCGTTAGTTAATCATCCACCCCATTGACGTTAGCACTGATGGACATGGTCCTCTATAATGTCTGGCTCTATAAAATATATTAATGAATGCACTCCGTAACATATTGGGCTTAGAAAGTCCATTTCTTCTTCTAATCTATGGTAGATATGGACGGTCAAGTTTAGGGATCCTTAATCAAAGCTAACTATGATTGATAAAAAATAATCCCAGCGCTACTACAAAAATTTATTAAAAAATAACATTTATAGGTTAAAGGTATACTGCATTATTTTCTATGTACTATTTTTTGTTTGTTTTATTTATTTTATTTATTTCCATTTTCTCAATATGATCATCTGTGATTAGCAGGGTCGTTGTCTCTGC
>VKOC01024887.1:0-17252 GCA_009364415.1 Spea multiplicata | reverse complement strand
ATCGGAGTCAGAATCTGAGAACTTTGCAGGAGAGGCGTCCGGCTCCAATCGGCCTTGGAAGGGCAGTAGTGTTTCAGTCGGCAAGGGTAAGGTACCTGCCAAACGCCCAAAACCCTCTGACACTCCTTTGCATGACCCATTATCTATAGTGGACATATGGCACGCGGATTCATCTAGTGAATCAGAGGCTTCAGCAAATCTGGTCTTGCCCAGAGATTTTGACTCACACTTCGTCCGTGAGTATTTGGTGGATGAGCCCCACGTAGATGATCCCAGGATCCCAGGTTGGCGAAATTGGGCCCTAAAGACCTAGGTGCAGCCACTTACTGTTTGGAGACACATTTGTCAAGGAATTAAACCGCCACGTATCCTTGATGACATCATGGAATAGGGCCAAACTGTCAATGAGGAAGGTCTTTTAGACTGACCTTCGTTTTTCTGGGAGGGCTGGTCGACTGCCGGGCTGCCAGCCGTTCATCCCTAGGCTCCCGGTACTTCCCTCAGAACCAGAGGCACTACAGGACTCCGTTCCAACAGAGGGCCTTCAACCCACGCGGAGACGGTAGAGGCGCTTCTGGATTTCCCAGGGGACGCTCCGTTTTCGGTAAGTCCGAATGCTTCTTGTCCTTCGTTTCCTTCCTCGGGGTTGCGGGCCAAATATCATCTTTTTCCACGACTGGGTGTGGATTTTGTCGGACCCTTGGATCCCCCTAACGGTACAGGTTTTCCAGATAGTTTTTCAGCTCTTCCCCCTTTCAAGTACGCTGACCGCCCACATCTCAGAGGGCTTTACCGATCAGGCCTTAATGGTAGCAGAACTCCGCACCTTACGCGACAAGGGGGCTATTCAGCGGGCAAAAGGATCTATCGGTTTCCTCAGCTCCTTTTTCCTAGTACGCTAATGCACCGGGGACTTCCGCCCAGTGATCAATCTACGGGCTCTCAATGCTTTCGTTTATCGCCACTTCAAAATGGTAGGGATCCGTATCTCCTGAGACCTTTGGTTGGAAGGCGATTGGTTTACATGGACCTCTCGGACGCTTTTTCTCTGTCCCAATTCACCCAGATTCCAGGCGATTTCTTCAGTTTCGCTGGGGCAGGCAGGTATGGCAGTTAAAGGCCCTTCCCTTTGGCCTAAGTTCAGCTCCTTGGTGCCTTACAAAGCTCCTGAAGCCGGTCATGGCTCTCTTCAGGTCCAGGGGTATCAGGTGTATAGTCTATCTAGACGACATTCTACCCTTCTCTAGCTGCCGGGAGACCCTGCTTCCCCAGACCGATTTCGTGGTGCAGACCCTTCACCAACTCGGGTTTCTAGTCAATTCTCTCAAATCCGAACTAGTCCCAAGCACCCCCCGTGGCATGCTCAGCTGTGGTTTCCAGCCCTGCTGCAGTTATCTGCCCAGGATCCTCTGGAGATCCCATCTCTGTACTTTCCCCTGACGGGCCCGGAGGTCCAGGTTCATGCGCTCATCCTGGAAAGACATCTCCTCCTGGTCGTATGGACGATTTCAGGGGACCCCGAACGGTCTCGGGCCTATTGGAGGCGGCCCAGTCCTTGCTCCGCAAATCTTGAGCTCCAGGTACCAGTATGTCATACCGGACGGCTTGGCGAGGCTGGGCTCCTTGGAGTTTGTGACGGCACATGGATCCCCTTGGCTCCCTTAGTCTGCCACCTTTTGCGTGGTATTCGTTTATCCTGTCCTTCGGCGCCGCGCTATGGTTCTCTGTGGGAAGTAGCTGTCGTGTTAGATTTCCTTCGGGATGGCCAGACAACGATACGCTCTCCCTCCGACAGTTGTCGGCGAAACTTTCCCTTCTGTTGTATCTCTTATGCTTTCATAGGGTTTCGGATGTTAGCGCTTTGGATGCTCTTGCTGTCTCTATTCTCCCCTGAGTTGTTCTCGTCTGTATCCTAGCTGTTTTTTTCTAGACGACCCAAAAATGTGTCGCCGACTGTGTCAGGACTTTCTGTCACGCACGACGTCGATACGTGCGGTCTTGACATCTCAACTCCTCCTCTCCTTTGTGAAACCTTTCAAGGCTGTTTTTCTTCTCCTACAAGAGCACCGGTGCTTTTTCCGTCAGGGGGGCTGCGGCCTCCTGTGCCCTTCGGGCTGGTGGAGCTTTAGTGGCTATTCTGCGAGCGGCGGATTGGTCCCGTGCTTCCACCTTTCGGGCATGTTATTTTCGCCCGGTTTCTTCAGGGGCAATGGCGTTGGTTTCCGGCGTTAAAAATGCAAAATACGAAGCCTCCTGTCTTGCCTTAAAATTTGAAATTATTCTAGCCTTGGTGCCCGAATAATTATAATTTTAATAAAGACAGGAGGCGAGTATTTTCCCTCCCTGCCCTCCCGATGGTTAGGTGTACACTCTGGGTAAGTAAGCCTGGTTTGAATTCGTTTTGTGTTTTCTTGGGGTTTTGTCTGCTCCGTTGCGTTTGATGTTTTGTGATGACGGTCAGTGATGCTCGTTCTACTGTTTTTTCCCATGTTTGTGAAGAATTTGGTTCTGTTATGTCTCTCTCTTTGTTTCAGCTTGATACCATCTCCGTGTCCCAGTTGGAGTGGATTGTCGCCTTGCTCTTGACTTTGGTTCCAGTTCGAGCCCCTGTTCTGAGTGTTGGGTTCGGTTTTACAATGCTAGATGGTTTGCTGCGTTCTTCAGTTCCGGTTCACAGCGGACGAAAGAGGAAGAGGAAGATAGTTAAGGGGTTTATATACCACCTATGTACTGTTTCTATTGGTTGTTTTCACTTGTGTTATTAACTCTTTCTTTGCTGCTGTTGGTGAGAGTAAAGGAAGATATGCAAAATACTCGCCTCCTGTCTTTATTAAAATTATAATTATTCGGGCACCAAGGCTAGAATAATTTCAAATTACCGTTGGTGGATAATGTAGATTTGCAGACGCGAGGATAAAGAGATAATATACCCATTAATC
Organism: Spea multiplicata; assembly: GCA_009364415.1. Taxonomy (NCBI): domain Eukaryota; kingdom Metazoa; phylum Chordata; class Amphibia; order Anura; family Pelobatidae; genus Spea; species Spea multiplicata. Next base: position 14,313 of record VKOC01024887.1, on the reverse strand, counting down.
GGTAGTGGGATTCATTTTTTAGTAACCACTTTTGAGCTTTCTTACTAAAAAAATAAAAACTTCACACACAGACAGCCTCTCACACACACATGCACACAGACTCAGGCCGCCTCTCACACACACGCACACAGACTCAGGCAGCCTCTCGCACACATGCACACAGACTCAGGCAGCCTCTCGCACACATGCACACAGACTCAGGCAGCCTCTCGCACACATGCACACAGACTCAGGCAGCCTCTCGCACACATGCACACAGACTCAGGCAGCCTCTCGCACACATGCACACAGACTCAGGCAGCCTCTCGCACACATGCACACAGACTCAGGCAGCCTCTCGCACACATGCACACAGACTCAGGCAGTCGCACATAAGTAAAATTTACTGTAAAAAAAAAAGAAGGCATTTTTACAATTTCAAGCTGTTTGCGAAATATTTATATGAAAAGCAGTTAATCAAAGTGTTCGATATAAGTCTGGAAAAAGTATGCACTGGTGCTTTTTAGATAATTGAGATTTTTTTATGTGACAAATGCTATTGATAAAACAATTTAAAGATCCACTAAACATTTTTTTAAATTTACTTCTTGGAAACAAGGTGAAAACTGCATGTACATCAAGAAACAATTTGACTCAAATAGGTATATACCGTTTTCACCTTTTTTTCAAAAAGTATATATTTTTTAACAAATCTGTGATGCCTCTTTTTATGTTTTATCAATTGCATTTGTCACATAAAAAATCTCAATCAATAATCTAAAATGCACCAGTGCATACTTTTAATTAGATACTCATGTTTTATGTGAGGTTTTAAGCCTCAGCCTTTATCCAACATCTACAGAGTTGTTGGATATCAGCTACGTTACAGCTGTCCCCATTCATGACCTTCATCAGGGTCAGCTATGTTGTACTGGTTTCCCAAGTCAGAGACACATGATAGCCCAGAACTTTTTCCACCTTTAATGTGACCTATAACGTGAACAATTCAATTGCAATCAAACTGAAATCTTTGAGGGGCAAAAAAGCTCACAATAGCCTAGTTGCATAAGTGTGCACTCCCTCTTATAACAGGGGCTGTGGCTGTGTTCAGAAATAACCAATCACATTCAAACTCGTGGTAAATAGAATTACACACCTGCCACCATTTAAAGTGACTCTGATTTATCCAAATAAAATTTAGCTTTTCTAATAGGATTTACCTGACATTTGCTTAGTTGCATCTCAGAGCAAAAGCTATGGTCCACAGAGAGCTTCCATAGTGTCAGAAGGATCTCATTGTTGAAAGCTATCAATCAGGTGAAGGGTACAAAATAATTTCCAAAGCATTAGCTATTCCATGGAACACAGTGAAGACAGTCATCATCAAGTGGAGACAATATGGCACAACAGAGACATTACCAAGAACTGGTACGTCCAAAATTGATGAAAAGATGAGAAGAAAACTGGTCAGGGAGGCTTCCAAGAGGCCTACTGCAACATTAAAGGAACTGCAGGAATTTCTGGCAAGTACTGGCTCTGTGCTACGTGTGACTGCAAGACGGAAGCCTTTTCTTACAAAGAAAAACATCCAAGCCCGTCTGAAGTTTGCAAAAACAAACACCAAGTCCCTCAAACGCATGTGGGAAAATGTGTTATGGTCTGATGAAACCAAGGTTGAACTTTTTGACCATAATTCCAAAAGGTATGTTTGGTGCAAAAACAACACTGCTCATCACCCAAAGAACACCATACCCACAGTGAAGCATGGTGGCAGCATCATTCTTTGGGGCTGTTTTTCTTCAGCTGGAACCGGGGCCTTAGTCAGGGTCGAGGGAATTATGAACAGTTCCAAATACCAGGTAGTTTGGGCAGAAAACCTTCAGGCGTCCATTAGGGAGATGAAGAGGAAACGTCACCTTTCAGCACGACAACGACCCAAAGCACACATCCAAATCCACAAAAGCATGGCTTCACCAGAAGAAGATTAACGTTTTAGAATGGCCCAGACTTGAATCCAATTGAACATCTGTGGGATGATCTGAAGAGGGCTGTGTACAGGAGATGTCCTCTCAATCTGACAGATTTGGAGCGCTTTTGCAAAGAAGAGTGGGCAAATGTTGTCACGTGGAGATGTGCCATGCTAGTAGACTCCTACCCAAAAAGACTTATGCAAGTAGGTTATTGTGAGTTTTTATTATTTATCTTTTTCCCCTGTAGTTTGGGATAGCCGTATTAGTCCAGTGTATAAGAATGCAAATTACTTGATAAAGGGAGGACTCCCGAAAGCTTGTCTATTATTTTAAATACTGTTAGTCCAATAAAAAAGGTATTATGAGATTCTGCAACATTCTGTGTTTTTGCATTTTTTTCCCCTGAAAAGATTTCTGTTTGTTTTCCAATTGAATTGTTCACGTTATAGGTCACATGTTGAAAAAGTAATGATTTATCAGAACCACTGTATATATATATGTGTATATATATATATATATGTATATATATATATATGTGTATAATATGTATATATATATATGTGTATATATATATATATATATATTGTGTGCTCTTGTGTATTTTTTTGCATTGTTTTTATAAGGCTTCCGCTGCGGGCGTAGGAAAAGGCTGCCTTAGCAGATAGTGTGTAAATTGATTTCAGTGGGAGTGTTTTCCTGCCAGTGACTGGCTGCTTCAAGCATTATGCAAACAGTGGAGGGCTACAGCTCGGAAGCTTCAGCGTTTTTACCAGCTAAAAAACGTATTTGCTCGATTAAAAGACAAGGTTTTTTTCAGAGCAAATGCTCTGAAAAATACCCCTCGTCTTATAATCGGAGTTGTCTTCTAATCAGACCTCAGATCTGACTATGAGACTAAGATCCAGATCCCCCACAGCGCTGCAGGGGACCTGAATCCTGTCTTATCCCCCCCCCATTTAACCCCCCCCCGACTTACCAGTGCTTCCGACTCCCTGCTGTGTAGTCGGGGCAGCGGGTAGACGTCTGCGCGATTCGTGTAGGCAACTTCCGCTGCAGCCGGAAGGTGGTACGGTTAGCAGCGAGGGTTGTCTGCGTCCATCGCGCACACCCCGACTGTCAGAGAGGAGAGTTCCAGTGCGGGGAATTTCTTTTGTGGAGGGAGGGTTGCCACATACAGGATTTGCCCCGGGTGCCAAATACCCTAGGTACGCCCCTATTGGTGGGGCATTAGACTATTGTTTAATATCTTTCAGCATAATTGTCCTCCTCTACAAGTACTGCCCAGAGTTATACTTCAGTTTGTCACCTAGATTCATATGTTTGTCTTCCAGGAATACGGTCATATAGACAATATTTGTATAGACAGTGTAGCCTCAATATAACTGTGCAAGGAATCAGAAGTCCAGCTTCTGCAATGTGGCCAAAGATTAGTTACAACAGCAGACACCACTGTATTTCTTATAGTAATGTCTTCCTTCACATGGACTACAGATCTAAACTCATAACTTACTATGGAATTGGGAGGCTTCTTCACTACATTTATAAACAATTTATATGCAGTTGGTAAAGCAGTTGTGATTCACTTATTCCACTCCATAAGGTAGGACAATATTGGTACTCAAATTTGTGATATTCTAGTAAGTTTGCAGTTTTGAGAGGCATGGTTTTCACATACCGTATATAATATTTACTGAAAGCTGTGTACTATTGATCGGGGTTTATTTACTAAAGGGAAAAAGAGTTTACAGGTGAGTTGAGGTTTCAGGGACTGTCAACCTGCTGTGGCTTGCAGACTCCAGTGGCGGTCTCGGGTCCTCCAACGGTTAGCAAGGACCTCCGTGTGGCGGGGAGGTATACCTCCACTCCCTGGTTTGGTCCCTAGCCAGCTGCTGCGGGAGGAGGCAGTCGGTAAGCAACTGCTCTGTGCCTTGGCATCATGCATTTACATGCTTATCCTGCCGAGCTTTTGTTAAAGGCCTTGCACCCAATTTTGTTGGGAGCTGCTCAATGGATAATTGGGCAATATTAAGGACCCTGGCACCTTCAGTTAGGTGCTGCTCTGTTGCCCAAAAATGTCTTGGCATGTCCCCTTCAGCATACCAAGACATTTTGGACAATACTATGCTTCCAACTTTGTGGGGACAATTTGAGGAAGGCCCTTTTCTATTCCAGCATTATTGTGCCCCAGTGCACAAAGCAAGGTCCACAAAGACATGATTGATGTGGAAGAACTTGACTGACCTGCACAGAGCCCTGACCTCAATCCCATCGAACACTTTTGGGACGAACTGGAACAGAGTTTGCGAGCTAGACCTTCACGTCCAACATCAGTGACTGACCTCAGAAATGCAGGATGAATAGGCAAAAATTCAAATAGAAACACTCCAACATCTTATGGAAAGCCTTCTCTCGAGTGGAAGCTGCTAAAGCTGCAAGGAGGGGAGCAACTATGTATAAATGTCTGTGTATATAGAATTGGATGTCACAAACCAGTTGTTTGAAAAAAAAAAGGGCCAAATAAGCTACAAAAACATTTAACCCAAAATAAATTCCCTTCCTAGGAATATTGGAATGTGAGGAACAGCAACTAGTGTTAAAAGGAATAAACAATCCTAGTGGCAATGGGGCCAGGATTTAAAAGGTCTATAAGAGCGACTATTGGTCGCCCGCAAGGGGCTCGTCTGGCATCAACCAATGAAAAGCAGCTGCCCTTTCCCATTCATTCTTTAATGTGAAAAGGGCATCTGCTCTTCATTGGTTGATGCCAGAGGAGTCCTCTGCCGGAGACCAATAGAGTTACCCTTATGGACCTTTAAATCCTGGAGCTAAACCCAGGTTTACCGATTCGTGATTCCCCGCCTTGATGACGCCGAGGTAGCTTATTTTTCTCATGCTATTAGTTTTTTTTTTGGATTAGAGTACTAGGGATATATTTTTCTCCCACTATTAGATTTTTCTCCCTTATGGATTCCCGTATTAACCCCTGCTGTGCTACGGAAGACTTAAGATAGACTAGAGGCAGTGCCTTGTATGGTGGGAAGGCACCAGGGAGATTACCTAGGAGATATTTAGGGATTTTGTTTTAACTAATAAGCTAGCTTAGTATATATACGGAATCTCTTTGTGTTGTTTCTTTGGGTTGTTCGTCTTCGTGTACGTTTATCCCCCACCGAATTAGTTTGTTCGTTATTCCGTTTGACGACGAAAATGCATCATTCCTGTGTGGTTTTCTGTTCTCCCAATACAAATGCACAGGTCTAGTTTAAACCCCTTACATCACAAAAATGGGCAGAGTAGATGGGGCGAATGGTTCTCATCTACCGTCACATTCTATATCTCTAAGACATAATACGATATAGAAAGAAACAAGACTGTGTCACGGTCAGGACTAATTGCCAAGCCGTGACGGTGTGGAGGGCGTGGGGATGAAGGGGTTAATAGCACCAGGCCTCTGGATTTACTAACTTGACCCCTTAACAAGGCATAGGTTATAACAAATTAACCCCCAAATCCTGCCTGTATCCCCCAGGTAGTCTGCCACCACTCACGATTGATACCGGATTTGTGTGAGATCCGATTCAGAACATTTCTCTCTCTCTCTCTCTCTCTCTCTCTCTCTCACTCTCTCACTCTTTCACTCTTTCACTCTATATATATAATATATATATATATATATATATATAATCAACCCACCCCGGGCAAACAACATATACCGTATTGGCCCAAATATAGGCCGCACTATGACGGCCTATATTCGGGGGCTAGCGCCTGACGCCCGGGACATGCAGTTCCGGGTGCTGGGCAGGCAGCAGGGTTAGGATACAGATCCCCCGCAGCGGTGCAGGGGACCTGTATCCTACTCTCTGATACGCTCAGACAGCCTCCCCTGCCAGCACTTCCCACTGGTGGAGTGCTGGCACGGGAGATTGTCTAAGCGCATCGCACAGACGTTCACCGGCGGCGGCGATGCACGTAAACAGCCTCCGCTGCCGACATGTCTGCACGATGTGCTTTAACAATCTTCCTTGTCCGGACTTCCCACGGAGGAAGTGCCGGCACTGGAAGTTGAATACGCGTTATGCGTAGATGTCCCCCGCAGGACCCCGTGTAGTCTGCACCGTTAAGTCTGGTGAGGGGGGACATCTTGGGGGGGTAGAGTGGCAGCATTTCTCGGAGGGGGGGGTAGAGTGGCAGCATATCTCGGGGGGGGGGGGCGCAGAAGCTTTTTTCTTTAAAAAAAAGCACCTTTTAGGGTGCGGCCTATATTCGGGTGCGGCCTATATGCGAGCCAATACGGTATATATATATATATATATATATATATCCTGTAGAACTTAACAATATGGTAACGTGTTATCCTCTCTTAGGGTTTGTGGATATCAATACTAGAGCAATTTAGCAATCACACTCCTATCATCCCAAGTCAGCCAGTACATGCTGGTATATGGTGTCTGTAAGTGCAGACCCCATACTGCTGGCAACATCAATACACAAGGGGGGGTAGCTAGCCAGGTTTCAGCATGTACTGGCTGACTTGGCTTGATAGGAGTGTGATTGCTAACACCAATCACAGTCCCCTCATGCCTAGGTCCCAGCACTTACACATCCATGCTATCACACACACAGACATACAAATTAATTAATTCACAGATTAATTCCCTCAATCACACATACTCATTCCCAATCCCACCCCTTTACCTGCACTACAGGTCTCGATGCCGCTCACAGACTTCAGCAGGGGGTGCGGCCTCCCTCTGTGTTCTCTTGTACTGCGCAGAGGAAGCAGGACTGGAGCAGAGTCCCCTGTTATAGGACATGACCATACCAGGGAACTCTTAAGTGTTTCAACCAGAGGCTCCAGGTGAAGTGCCACTTCTCCAGATCACCCCTGAGCATCTCTTTGTCGTGGGAGGGAAATAAATAAGGGATTAAATGGAAGATCTTCATTTTAAAAATGTAATTTCTTCCTCTGAGTACTGCAGGAACAAATATCATCTAACAATGTAAATGTAGCTTCCTAAATGCAGATAATCTTGTGTATTCTTGTCATTCTTCAGCTGGTTATTTGTATCCCTACTCTCTGGCCTAAGTGTGATGTATTATCCTTAATTTAATTTTGCCATCAAATGAAAATATAGTCAGTAAGTGGCGGAACAAATTCATATTTCCTTTGGTTGTGATTCATTCACTCATTCTGTCACTATTTAGGATGAGAAATGCGGAGCTCTAGCATGTGTACAGACCATGACTAACCGATTGCTGCTGGCAAGAGCTCACTCCTTAAATTATTTAGAAACATTTATGCGTTGCAGAGGACAACTATACAAGCTTTGGGCCCATAGTGCTTCTGTATGTAGCATAAGCACTTACATTTGCTTAGTCTACATTATATATATAGGGCTGCAACTAACAATTATTTTCATAATCGATTAGTTGGCCGATTATTTTTTCGATTAATCGGATAAAACGAATGAATATAAATTTTTCATTTATTTAACCCCTTCGTGACAAAGGCTGATTTTACTTTTTGTACCCTTCGTGACAATGGCCTTTTTAACATTTCTGCGCTGCTTGTGTTTAGCTGTAATTTTCTTCTTTCCCGTTTACTGAACCCACACACATTAGATATTGTTTTTTTCAGGACAAGAAGGGCTTTCTTTAGATGACATTGTTTTGATTGTATCATATTATTTACTATTAAAAAAATTATAAAATATGGTGAAAAATTTAGAAAAAAATGACTGTTTCTAACTTTTAGTTGAAAAATCTTTTACTCATCTATAAAAGGTAATGAAAAAACCTGCTAAATAGATTCTACTATTTGTCCTGAGTTTAGAAATACCCAATGTTTGTTTTTTTTTTGCTTTTTTCTGCACGTTATGGGGTAGCGTTTTGCTATTTCAAAACCATTTTTGTTCCCAAATCTAGTAATTTATCCCCCATCATAAAACACCAATATGTGTTCAGCAACATCTCCTGAGTACAGTGATACCCCGCATGAATGGTTTCGTCTGGCTGTTTGGGGGCAAATGGGCCACATTTGGGGCATACACATTTTCAATGTTGAACTTGGGCATTTGGGGATCCACTGCCCATGCCCTATTTGGTACATCTTTGAGCCATTTCAGTGTGCCCAATAAAACCATATATTTTTGAAAACTATACACCCCAGGGTATTTTAAATGCTGGTATTTTAACTCTTTGCATGCACACATTTTGCCACCAGAATTTTTTCAAAGTTTGCAGTAGTATTTTGTGTGTGTATTTTTTCCCACACACCTACTTTAGGTTTAGATTTACAGCTCCTGGTAAATGTCGCTGTCACACGACACCCCAATATGTGTTCAGCAACATCTACTGAGTACAGTGATAGCCCACGTGCTGTTGTTCCTACCATCTCCAGTGTCGGCGGCTGTCTCACGATGATGCACGCACGTCCTCTCCGTGTGACGCGCATACTGCACGTACACAGAGAGACGTGCGTGTAGACACGGCACGCTCACGGCGGTCGCATTGCACTACGCGAATCGCCGTGAGTTGCCCACGACGCACCACCGTCCTTCAGCGAGCTGCCGCGGCGTGTCAGCATCACTCGCGGAGTTATACGCGAGGTGCTGCAACACGTCTGCGACGCTCTGTCGCGGGAAGTGTGTGATAGACCCGCACTACTCGCGGGTTTAGCACACGTTCTTCTTCAGTGTTTAGCGCACCGACCCATTCTGTGGCGCCGGTCGCGATGACGTCACGTCCTCTCCGATTGGCCCATTGTTCATTTTCCCGCTATTTTCCTTTATTTAAACATACACTCATTTTCCCACAGTGCCTGTTCAAAGAGTCACTGTTTGTTACTCTGGGTGCTTGTTCTCTGCGTTAGTCTCCTGTTGGCCTATATTGTGTACCAGACCTCGTATTGTGTTTTGACCTCGCTCCCGTGCTGTCTGCCCTGACCACGATAATCTGCCTCTGGCCCTGTTTTGTTCGTCTGCCTTGGACTTTCTGCCTGTACTCTCAGTGCTGTGAATACGTCTCTGCATAGTGGGTACATTATCTGTGTTATCCAGGTCTCGACGTAACACATGCATGGGTTTGTAATTTTTTGGGGGAACTAAAAGGCCACATTTGGGGCGTGTGCATTTTTCTAATTGGAAATTAGATGTGTGGCCATCCTTCCCCCGTGTTAATTGGGACATTGTTGAACCCGGCCAATTCAATTTACCCCACCAAATCATACATTTTTAAAAGTAGACACCCGATGGGCATTTAATATAAGCTAATGTGCTAACTTTAGGACTTGCTCACAAATTTTTTTTTTATATATATATATATATATATATATTTTCCGCTTTTTTAAATCTTTTTTTTTTTAAATTATTTGGAACTTGAAGGTTCCCCTGATTATTTTACATTTAACTGTTTTTTTCTTATTACTTTTTTTTATTTTTTTTTATTTTTACTAATCACACATGATTAGAAAGCTGGGCTCCATTGACTTGCATGGTTGAATGCAGTACCTGTATTCAACCTGCAAGTGGAGCCAGAGTTATCTAGAGGGTCTAAAAACCATCTAGCAAACTTTTTCAACTTCATTGGTTTTTTTTTACAGGGCGGCCGCCATCTTGCGGAGCGGTCACAGCCCATCCTGGGGTGAGTGTTTGGTGTTGCTGAATGCCTCGTGATCAAGGCATTTCAGCAACACCATTGAAGTTTAGGAGGTGATCGTTGATCGCTTCCTAAACACTTTTAAAATGGGCATCTGCTGCCATACAGTGTTTGGAGGACGTTGAAGCCCCGAGGAGGGGCCAGACACGGCCCGTAGTGCCGATCGCGGTGTTGCTGAATGCCTCAAGGCTGAGGCATTACAGCAACACAGTTTGAATATGCCATTTTAGATTCCAGAGAAAAGCTAAGAGCATTATGATTTCTACATTATCGGAAACCTCCTAATGTTCTTATGGCTTTCTATGGCCTATCAATACGCTTATTATCCCTTTGCATGGCAGAGGGAATGCAAAGAGAGTTTAATCTGTAGATACTAGTCGAGCGTTTTGAATAGGAGCAATAATCAACATTTGAGATAAACTGCGTGTTAATGCTTAGGCTACTGGATTTACAATCTATTTTTGGAGTGGAAAGCACTGATTCCAGCTACTTAATGAGCCATGAGATGGATAACACTAATAAGTAGCTAATGACAAACTCATTAGGAATTAAGCTGTGGTCTGTCTAAACTAACAATTGTGTAAATTAAATGCTAATAGTGTCCCTTAGTACAGATAATTTGATTAATTAACAAGCATATCTTTTTTTTGTAAACCAGACTTACAGGATTATAGGAACTTCAAGATCAGTGTAGCTCTGGGAAATTGACCATTGTTTGGTATTGTGTTTCAGACACAGCAATGGCAGAGTATAATTTTTTATAAATAATGCGTTTTTGAGTAAATGCCTCCTAGACCCCCAGTAGCCGCCTCATGAAGTGCAATGCAAGGCTGCACATGTTGTCTCTATGATCCCACAGCGTGTGGCCAGTGGCTGGGCACTGAAGCAGCAGATCAGGCAAGTATGTTGAGCGCTGTAACCCAGATGCCTATACCTGTAATTAACAACTATAAGGGGATAAAAATGATTAATTATGAAGGTTTTAGCTATAGCGCTAAGTATGCATTACTTACACACAATGCTTTATTAAAATAAACATTGGACAAAAGGGGAAGTTCCACTTATTAACTTCAGTTTGACATTTAATAATAACGGAGATGCAAGCAAAATATTTGTATGTGAATGACTAGAAAATAATGTACAGATAAAATGTATTATTCTTATTATACATTAATTTCACTGTCAGTCTGAAAAACAGATCTGTTATACATTGTTAAAAAAACACATGTCCCTCATACCCCTGCTTCCCCAAAGTAATTTTAGTTGGGTGCTTCCCTAAGCCAGGTTCATGGGGCAGGGGGCAATTGACTCCCACCCAGGCTTGTCCGAAATTTTTTAAATAGGTCTGGTATGACTTGGCCACATTTATCAACTGAAGAATTAGCCTGATTTCTGGTACTATACTTATGGATTGGAGTATTTATATTGGAAGATGACAGTTGATGTTACAGGACATCAATCTATTTTTCGTGCAACCTTGCTGCAGTTGGCACGTGTGGGGAATAAGTCAGCAACTAACTGCGGTGGTCCCCATTTTTCTCTGTACCATCAATGTGAACTTTATACCAACTCCACCTTTTCTACCATTTCTCCTGACCACCTTTTTCTCTGAACCAGCTATGTAATCCCTCTACATTCTAATGCTATTCGATGTAATAACAATGACTTTTGAGTAATTATGTCTGAGAGTTAGAGTGAAATTTATACCTGTCTACCCCATGAATAATTGTCATTATGTATTTTATTTAGTAAGTGTACTTGGTAAGTACAAATGAGTAAAATTAACTAATCAGGCGCCTTAAACCACTATTACTATATTATTCTTACAGATGAGTAAAAGATTGAAAGGAACAGTGAAGTAATTTCTTAATTTATTGCCAATTTTATTCAAATTTTAAAGGACCTAAAGCAAAAAGTTTATATATATATATTTCTAACAATTATACTTGTCCAGAAGAAGGCGAAAAAACTTGGACAAATATCCAAATTTTGTCACAAGTAAAAAATTCCTTCCTGACCCCGTTAAACGGCAATCAGTCATTTGACCCTGGAGAATGGGGGTTTGCACACATATTTTCCAAAGCATTAAGAATATTCTAAGTTTGCGAAATTCAATGGATTAGTCAAAATCAGACTTTATCCACACCCCCAAGATAGGACTAAACATGATTACATTCAGCCCCATTTTCAACCCAATAAAGGGAAAAAAAGACATCTTATGAAATTTAGATCCTCAATGGGTGATCCAACATAGGAGTTGCTAAAATTACAAAACGGAGACTTTTTCCACGCCTTCTTCCTAATATTTTCAAACACTACTAAGGAGAGAAAACGCCCTTTTCTGTTAATTGGTTGCACATTAGTCTGTAACTCCTATGTCAGCGCAATTTGACTTGTAATGGTACCCTCTTTTTGGTCTTTCCTCTACAGTCCCTTGTATCCTATCGTTCTGTTCAGGGCTAAGCTTAAAAGGAAAATACATTTTAGTAAAGGATGCACATTAACTTGTCTCCATCCCAGGCCTGAACATTAATAAAAACTCTAGTCTACCTTGGCTACCATTGCAAAATGGGCATTCATCACGAGTTGCACCTCAAGAACAGTTAGATTGAACACTCCGGGCATTTGCTGGCAGTTTGACACCATATGGAAGAGAAGATAAATAAGATACCATTAAATAATCTTTTGTATTATGCCCTCCCCTAAACCGCCCCTAACCGTATAACCCCCTGTTGCCGATATTTTATGATCCCACATGTGTAACGTTGTGTCGTTCTTCAGCTGGTCATTTGTATCCCTTCTCTCTGTCTTCTCATGCATCACACTTCATCCTTTTAAGAAAAAAAATATTTGTATCATTTCCTTGAGAATTCTGCATTAGTTATCTAGTTATCTCACCACTAAACATCAGTTCAGTTAAGGAGTTGGAAAATGTTACAATCAGACTAATTGCAATCATATATGTACTTACAATGTAAAATGATTGTAAACGCATACCCCAGGGTGAGATACTGCTCCATGGGCTGTAAGCTAGGAAATGAAAAATAGAATAAATTCAGATTGCCTCCAATATTACCCAGAAAACAATTGATCCAAACTATGATGACCCACTGTATTTTCAGGGGTAATTAAAAATGAAGGCTACAGGTTTATATTTACTGTTCTCTGTGTGCCTCAAACCCCTTTTTCTGTTAAGCCATTATTATTCTGTCTCTATTACCCCTGTGTCTGTCATTCCCAGTACCCAGCTGACAAATATTCTATATCATGTCTTTGAGAATTCTACTTTAGTTATCTAAACACTTTATGGAGTAGTTCAGCTAAGGAGTTTGAAAAGATTACAATCAGACAATCAACTACTTGCAATCAGATCTGTACTTACAATGTAAAATGATTGTGAATGCATGCCCCAGGGTCAGGTACCGCTCAACTGGCTGTATGCTGGCAAATGAAAAATACAACATATTCAACACAGCTCCAATATTATCCAAAATGCAATGCATCTATCCAAATCTGGGTGCATCCGTTTTATATCCTTCAACCAAGAGTCTAGACCTAAAGTGAGTAAACATCCCGTTGTATATTATGTGCCCATTGTGACATCATCTTACTGTTAACATCCTTATATAGTTGAATGGGTGTGGCTTAGATCAAAATATGACATTAGTTTGTGAACTTTTTTTCAGAGGCATATCAACTGAAAAAAGTGCCTATGGCTAGCACTGAAATTGCGCCCCTGTCCAAATATCTAAAACCCATTTACTAGCCCCTGCTGCCCATATATATATAAATATTAGTCCCTGCTGCCGATAGCAGGTATAGATCAACACACAAACCCAGATCAAGGTATATATCAAATAAACAGAATCAGACATACAATAATAATATATGAAGCGTAGCATCGCAGGTATAGATCAAATAAATACGTGGAAACAGCATTGCAGGTATTAATCAACTGAATAAGACATATTAACCCTGTATTTGCAGGTACACATAAATAATGTATGGAAACATAGCATAGCACATATGGATCTACAGAATAACACAAAAACCCAGCTTTGCAGGTAAAGATCAATTGGAATTCACATAAAAACACGGCATTAAAGGTATATTTAAAACCCCCTAAATTACAGGCATAGATCACAGGTTGCACACCCCAAAGTCAGCCCTGGCGTCCACACTGCCCACATAGAACCTGACCAGCACCCAGATAACACACATAAGATTTGCAATCTTTGTCCCCAAATAGCCCAGCACAAGTCAACTTTGTCCCCAAACAGTCCGGCCTGTGCCATCTTTGTCCCATATACACCCTGTCTGTGCCATCTTGGTCCCCAAGGCTCAAAACTTCCTGCTAGTGCCATCTTTGCCCTTCCACAATTATACATCTATGATACACGAACACTTTTACAGTCACTCACTTATTCACACTTTAATTCAAACAACTCTTCCACACATTAACTCATGCTCTCCCTCATTCAGACAATTCATCCACACATTAACTCATGCTCTCTCTCATTCAGACAACTCATCCACACATTAACTCATGCTCTCCCTCATTCAGACAATACATTCACATATTAACTCATGCTCTCCCTCATTCACTCAATGCATCCACACATTAATGCACACTCTTTACTTATATCTACCCCCTCTCCCTCCCTTATCACTTTCTACCCCCCTCTCCCTCCCCTATCACTTTCTA